>WSYQ01001230.1:0-87170 GCA_011426435.1 Lysiphlebus fabarum
CTGTGTTTTGTATTATTATAATTTTCAACCAGATTCGGTAACATTTTCAACCATTTGTAAGATCCTTGATAAGTGAATTTTTCCCACATTTTATTCTTTAACGTTCTATTAAAACGTTCAACAATTGATGCTTTAAGATTACTATATGTTGAATATATATTTATTTTATATTTTACCATAAGAGCTTTGAATTCATTATTGTAAAATTCTTTTCCTTGATCAACATGTAAATTTTTGGAATACATCCTTCTTCAAGTACAGATTTCATTGCTGTAGTAACATCCTTTCCAGTTTTTGATTTTATTGGTAAAGCCCATGCGAATTTTGAAAAAATATCAATAATTGTAAGCAAATATTTAAATTTGTTATTGGCAGAAGCATACGCTTGCATATCAACAAGATCTGCTTGCCAGGTATCACTTATTCCTCTCATATCAACACGACGACGAGGATAATTTCTTCGAGCAGGTCTATGAAGTTCATGAGCTACTACTGCTTTTTGGTGATCCATATGATTTTTCAAATTTTTTTTTTTAATTATTTCAGGTTCTAAAATTCTTGTTTTTTTAGAATTCGATTTATTTAACGTGACTATAAGATTATATATAAATTTTTGGAGATTTTGGATTTTCAAATTTAATTAGTCTACCATCCAATTCGTGAATATAAGATAAATTTTGAGTGATAAGTTCTTGAGTTTTTTGTATTTCAAGATGATAACTTTTAATAGATTCTTCAAGTTTATTATGGAGTGAATTAACTAATAATAAGTTGTTATCAATTCCATTCTGTAAAGACTTTGTTATTTGATACAAGGCATCGACTTCTTCTTTTATTAATGCTTTAGTAATTTTCACAGAAGTTGCATCAGTTAATTCTAATGAGTCTGCAACGTTACACAATCGTTTATTGTTTATATCATAATGTCCGTCAGATGTTTTTTTAAATCCTTCACCTGGAGGACCTCGAACACTTGACAATGAATTTTTTTTGTTTCTTGATCTTCTCCCAAAAATATCCACACTCATTCTCATACAACAACTAATAAGCAAATGAGCTTTAGTTTCATGTGTATGAAACTTAATAGATAATTCGAGCTTCCCTCAACTCTTCGATTATAGAAATAATTTCGTTGGTATGATTTGAATTACCAGCTGCTTGAGAAGCTAATAATAATCGTAGACGGTCAACTAGTTCATTAGGATTATCCTAATAAACATAATTAAATTTATTATTATTTGTTGTTTTGTATAAGGATTCACCAGATTTTGTTAACGATTCAATAAATGATGATATATATTTTTCATATTTATGATTTTTTTCTACTCTAAAATTACTATCAGTTTTGAAGAATTTATGATGAGCATTTGTAGATTTAATAATTTCAATAAAATTTTTTTCATCATTATTATTTATTAATGAATCATTAGTGTTTTTATTAAATAGAAGTTCTAGGAGACCTGGTGTCTCTTGATAAGTTTGGTTATTCACAAGAATTTGATTATTACCAAAAACGATTTGAGAATCTCCAAACATGTAAATATTATCCTTGTTTGTTCTTACTTGATATCCTGTTACTGTTTTATTGTTTTTTTTATTCAAATTGTTTATATAATTTTGAAAATTTGATGAAGAAACAGCTGATTTTTTTATAGGAGAAGCAAGTGGAGATGATGCTACTATATTCTGATCAGAAAACGATTTAGTTTTCATTAAAGTATCATCGAGATTGTAGAATGTATCATCATCGGAGTTGGTAATCTCTTCTTTCACATGATAACTTTCAGGCTCATTTTTTATTCCATTTTTTATATTTTCTGTAGATATTTTTTGATTCACCAATTTTTCTAAGGGTGTAACGATAGGTTTAAACATATTACTTACATATTTATCAGAAGTATCTTGCCCCAGCTTTAAAATTTTATGTTTACGCCGTATTGCATCACTAGCTTTTGTAATCTGATACAATAAGTTTTTTTCTTCTAATGTTTTATTCATTATGTTGATTCTTTGACGATTATGGAAGAACTATTTTTCCTTATCAAATTTTTCTATATTTATACACATAAATCAATCATATCCTTGACGATATCGACCATTATTAATTTCACTGTCTTTATCAATAACAATGAAACCATACTTATCACTATTCCAACAAACCAAACATAGATCCCGAAATTTATTATAAGACATGTCAGTATTGACATGATCATTATAAATATGTTTTAAATTCATTTCATCTTGTCGAAAGAGTACAAGAAAGTTTGCATTATCTCGTACTAAATGTTTCGGTATATGTGCATAAGTTTGAGAAAGATAGAAACAGTCAACATTTTGATGACGTCCCATACAAAAATATGCTCTAATATTGTCTTGTTTTTCACACATAACATCATCAAATATCATTATAGAATTTGCTTGAGCATCTTGAGGTGTTATTACATTCTCATTTTCATTGAAGGGATAATAACCAATACATTTTGTAGTCTTGAGTAAATTCTCTAAAAATTGATATTTTGGTTGATTCAGAGATGTTGAATAAACATATACATTTTCAAATCGTAATCCATTTGGATGAGTAATTATTGATAAAAGAGCGTTCGTTTTACCACAGTTTGAAGGACCACAATAAATTCCTCGCACACTATCAGGTATTAGCTTTCCATGTCGTTTTATTTTTTTTTTTTTACCAGTATTTTTTTGAATGAATTCATCAAAATTAATTACTGGTAATTTTACACTTTGCTTTGTAAAATCCATCTGACTACTGACAAATTTTTCTATAAATACAGGTCTTTTATAAATTTAACTTCAGTAATAAAAAAAACATGATTGAACACAGACATCAAAAAACAAAAAAAAAAAGTGGTAAAGGATTTATAAATACTTTAATCAACAAACTTCCTTTTGAACTACACGTTCCTGGCTATCAATACTGTGGACCAGGTACTAAATTAGAAGAAAGGTTAGCTCGAGGTGATCCTGGTATAAATCCATTAGATAGTGCTTGTAAACAGCACGATATCGCTTATTCTGAAAATCAAGATAATATTAATATAAGAAATCAAGCTGATCGAGATCTTTCTGAAAAAGCTTGGCAACGTGTAACTGCAAAAGACTCTACAATTGGTGAAAAAGCAGTTGCTTGGAATATTGCTAATACAATGAAAGTTAAATCAAAATTAGGTATGGGTTTAAAAAAAAAAAAAGACTGTAAAAATTGTAAAAACAAGAAAAACAGGAAAAAAAACCTCATTCAAAACAATTTTAAACACATGTAAAGATTTTATTAAAGCAGGAGAAAATCCTGTTAAGTGTGCACTTAAAGATGCATGTGATGCAGTCAAAAAAGCAGGAGGTAAAGAAAAAATACGTATGCCTCGTGTGTTACCATTACCATCAAAAATAGGTGGTTTTTTACCATTTATAATGCCACTTTTTGCTGGTCTTAGTGCTGTTGGAGCATTAAGTGGGGGTGCTGCTAGTATTAAAAAAGCAATAAATGATGTTAGTGCTGCTAAACGACAATTTGAAGAAAATAAACGTCACAATACGAAAATGGAAACAATTGCGTTAGGTAAAGGTTTATATCTTCAACCATATAAAAAAGGAATGGGACTTTTTTTAAGACCAGCAAAAAACATGTAAAGCTACCACATCGAGCACTCACAAATATTGATCTTATAAAATATGCTAAAGTTATGGAAATTCCATATTTTAGAGGAGTTTTCATGAGAAATGGTTTACCAATGACTAAACCATGGAAATATGAATCAGCCATTATAAATCTTGACGATAAAAATGGTTCTGGTACACACTGGGTAGCATATAAAAAAAGAAACAATAAAGTGATATATTTCGATAGCTTCGGAGATTTACAACCACCTGAAGATCTTGTAAAATATCTTGATGTTGGTAGCATTGAATATAATTATCAACAATTTCAAAATTATGATACAATCATATGTGGACATTTATGTTTAAAATTTTTGACTGAGGAGCTATAAATACAATGAAAAAACTTATTTTTACTCATTAGTCATGGATGAGTCGTTTACATTAACATTATCTGGAACATCGTCTGTTCTAGAAGCACAATATTATCCACCAATTGAATTATCACCGAAAAAAAACTATGTTATTGGACTTGTTGAGCTACTGACTTTTGATTCAATACCTAATATTGATGTGCATAATAATAAATTTTATATAGATAACGATATAATTATCATACCAACAGGAAGTTATGAAATTGAAAATATTGAAGAATTCCTTCTACGAACAATTTCCATAAGTCTAAAACCAAATAATAGTGAATTGTGTTGTGAAATTAAGTGTAATCGTACAATAAATTTTATTCCTGAAGATTCTATCGGAAGACTACTAGGATTTTCACCACAAATTTTAGAAACTAATATGACTCATAAATCTGATATACCAGTGACAATATTGAATGTTAATGCTCTACGTATTGAATGTAATATAACAACAGGTGCATATTTAAATAATAAACAAGTTCACACTATACATGAATTTTTTCCAGGAGCTCCATCAGGATATAAAATTATAGAAGTACCTTCACACATCATTTATCTACCAGTCGCTGTACAAGTAATACATAATCTTCAATTAAAAATTGTTGATCAATACGGAAAATTAGCTAACTTCAGAGGAGAAGTTATAACAATAAGGTTACATGTAAAAAGTATAAAATAATGGGTATTGTCTTTCAAAAAAGAATAGTTGGAAGTAGTTACATAAAGAAGCCAGAATATCAAAAACCCATCAGTCATCATCGAACACTTCGAGTGCTAACACATCAAAACATACAATTTCTCAAGAGTCTCGGTCTCAAACCACGTCAAATAAAATACAAATACAATTTGTTTTTTTGTACTATGGAAGAAATCCTAAATATACAAAAATCCATTATCTTTGATGAGTCAATAGCTCATTATGAACTTCATGCACATCAACCGTATGGAGCTCCATCTTTTAATACAAATGATGAAATCAGGATTAGAATTCAACATCAAGACTTGTGTATCCTACCATCTAGAAGTACGTTGCACATTACTGGAAAATTTACAAAAACTGATGGAACTGCAGTTGCTGAAACTACTAGTCTAGTAAAAATGGCGATTACACATTTATTCGAAGAAATACGTTATGAATTAAATGCTATTGAAATAGATCGTAGTAAAAATGTTGGATTAACAACTATCATGAAAGGAACTTACTCCTTCTCAAAAAATACTTTTGGAAAATGCCGGTTGGGCAGATTCCAATATAAATAATGCTGATGGATACTTTGATTTATCTATTCCATTAAGTGTACTACTTGGATTTGCTGAAGATTATCATAAAGTAATTATTAATGCAAAACATGAACTCATTATCACAAGATCAAATACTGACACTAATGCATACAAAAAAGCAGCAGCTGACACAGCAAAAATTACTATAAAAAAATTAGAGTGGGTTGTACCATACATACGAGTCTCAGATAAAGAAAAGATTCAACTCTTAAATTATATTTCAAAAGATCCAGCTATTTCACTAAGCTTTCGTACCTGGGAAATGTATAATTATCCTCTACTTCCTGCAAGTACAAAACATATATGGAGTGTCAAAACATCAACACAACTCGAAAAACCAAGATATGTAATTGTGGGATTTCAAACTGCACGTAATAATAATACTGAAAAAAATGCTAGTCATTTTGACCATTGCAATTTGCGAGATATAAAATTATTTTTAAATTCACAATCATATCCATACGGAAATTTAAATCTTGATATAACTAAAAATCAATTTGCATTGCTTTATGATATGTTTACAAGTTTCCAATCATCATACTATGGAAAAGATTCCGAACCATTATTAACCAAAAAAGAATTTTTAGAAGAATCACCACTCATTGTTATAGACTGCTCTAAACAGAATGAATTTTTAAAGAGTGGACCTGTTGATATACATTTGGAAATTGAGTCAGTAAAACCGTTTCCTCCAAATACATCAGCTTACTGTTTAATACTACATGATCGAATCGTTGAATATAAACCTATTAGTGGTTCAGTCCGAAAATTAGTATAAATTGAAGGATGAAGTGAAAAAATTCTCAGTCAGTCCTCATCCTTTGAAGAGATAACAACAAAAAAAATGTTCAAAAATACTAAAAACTCTACTGATAAATATTCAGATAAAACTTGTCTGTTAAACCAACAGAAGGAGAAAAACTTTAAGGAACCAACCACTTTCAAATCAAATGATTGGGAGAAAAAAAATTCAGATAAATACAGCAATGTCAAATATGAAAAATTCAAAAATAAATAAGCTTCAAGTTTCATTTGATTTAAAACCACAAATTCATATAATGCATAAATGGTTGTACGCATATAAAACAGCACGATGTGGAAAATGGGAACAACTTGCTCGTGATCATGAACGATTCAACTTAAAAATACAACAATTAAGTGAAATTATCAACCTAATATTGTTAAAAAAATATCAACAAATTATGCATAATATGAAATAATAATAAATTTTTTTTTTTTTAAAATAAAAATCATTGACTTTTTTTTTTAAATTTTATTGTTCACCTTTTCTTTCAAAGATTTATATATAAGTAGGTTAAGAAATATTAATACATATTGTTATTTCGTGAAATCAGGAAAATAAGCGGTGTCTGATTATTATGACATGAAAATACTTCTTCATGTGTTTCAACATTGAAATCTTTTTTCAGAAGTTCCATACTTTCCCAATAATACCGTAAATCTTCATGAAAGTCTCTCAATGGTTTATGTTGGTTAAGGTATCCGATATTTGATGAAAAAAATTCAGAAAAAATTGTAGATTCTCCAAAACAGTACAGTTCTAATAGCCTAAAAAAAATAAAAATCGATTTTTGAAATGTAAATAAATTCATATTTTACAACTTATTTAAAATATATGATTTTCTTAACTTATTATATACTTACACGGATATGTACCAATGTTTTAAATTTAAAACATTTTTCGCTCCACAGTTTATATGTTTTCTAACATTTCCACAATCATGCTTTTCATAAAAAGGTATTTGTAATTTTTTCAAAGCTGGACAACCAAAATCATAAAGATCAATCACTGGTTTTGAACAATTAAAAAGCTTTTCAAACCATTTTTTTTTTCTAATCCTTTAACGCATATAAACTGAGCTGGTTCTAGAATTTTTGTAATTCGCTTATACAACTTTTTATATGGTACATCACCCTCAGCCCAGATTAACCCATGACCATTTCGTGTTAACCAATTATTAATCACTTGATATTTTTTTGGTATGTCCTCCCATGGTCCAGGAGGTTCAAGCAAAATATGATGTATTTTATTACTATGTAAACTGATACTCGCAAATTCTTTCAAAACAAATTGATCAGGTACTTGAAAACCTTGAATATCAACAATCATTGCCATTTTTCATACAATTAAAAAAGACAAAATAAGTTTTTTGAAAAAAAAAAAAAAAAAACATTAACTTTCTCAAATGTTACAAGCATTAAAGATTCGAACAAACTAATTTGTTAAAATAAAAACCCTGTATTTTTATAGGAATCACCCCTCCAAAAGAAAAAAAATTAAACTCTCAAGAATATTCTAAAAGTTTCTCGAAAAAAAAAAAAAAATAATAATTATTATAAGAGTAAATAAATATTTTACATTGTTGATATAACATGACATTCAAATGAACAAATATTTTATAAACAATTTTTTCAGAGAATGAAAAATAAAATTTTTCTTGATTTCATATGTGTCAATCAAACTTGACATTTAAATAAACAAATTTTTTTCCTGGAATATCCTTGAATATCAACAATCATTTCCATTTTTCATACAATTAAAAAAGACAAAATAAGTTTTTTTTGAAAAGAAAAAAACATTAACTTTCTCAAATGTTACAAGCATTAAAGATTCAAACAAACTAATTTGTTAAGAATAAAAACCCTGTATTTTTATAGGAATCACCCCTCCAAAAGAAAAAAATTAAACTCTCAAGGATATTCTAAAAGTTTCTCGAAAAAAAAAAAAAAACAATTATTATAAAAGTAAATAAATATTTTACATTGTTGATATAACATGACATTCAAATGAACAAATATTTTATAAACAATTTTTTCTGAGAATGAAAAATAAATTTTTTTCTTTATTTCATATGTGTCAATCAAACTTGACATTTAAATAAACAAATTTTTTCCTGGAATATCCTTTATCTTTCTATTGAAAAATAAGAACGTGACATTTAAATAAACAAATAAAAATGACTCATATTTATGACGTCATAGAGAAGCTTCTAGATCTCACCCCCCGATCCCCGATCTCACCCCCCGATCTCACCCCCGATCCCCGATCGCGCATCGCCGTTACCTAACCTCTACCTCATGACACCCCTTGCCGCTGATCTAGAACCGGCCTTATACTATTACTAGCCTAAAAATCGTGAAACGATTGTTTCCGTCACGTTCGACTAAAATATTTTATTTCCTGATACAAGTATTTAGATAAGTTAAATTTATAGTAAATAATTATAATATACTATTTTTACATACAGTTTACACATATTGAAATCGCGTGTAAATTCATAACATTACACATGAGATTTATTGCGTAATGGCTTCTGCTTACAATCCAAGTGTCAAAATAAAAAATAACATTCTTATTTTCTGGAGACATTATTTTGACAGACCAAAAATTATATTGAGTAAGTTTCATAGAATTATCATTCATCCAGTGTTGAAAACTATTCGAAATTATATGAAAATACTTTTTTCAAGTATAATATGCGTCTGCTATAAAGATCTTTGTGGTATTCATTAAGGTATACAATATGTAAACATAATTATATGTATTTCAGACGCTCACTAGGTCTCTTTTATACAAGAACTAAGTTGAAATGTACTCTCTTAAATTAAACAATTAAATGTTTAACATTTTTAAACCACTCATCATGTCTGTTAATGAAATTAGTAGATGAATAATCTTTTTTTCTTCATTCATTCTTTTTTTTACGAATTATGTATATTTATGTTTTTTATATCGTTTTCTGCATGCAACTTAATAGTTAATAAGCACTAAAAACATTAACAATAAACAAAATAAGAATAGTTCTGAAATGAAATTTCAACTTAAAAAGATAAAATGAATATTTTGAATTTTTCTCATCTTATTATAACGAGTTATAAAAGCAATTCTTAGTTTAAAACAAATCAATATATATTTTAAAAACTGCTTATATAGTTTTAATGAATTATAATAAGCGACCAGCGCACAATACTTATTTTTTTCGGAAAACACAAAGTTTCAAGTATAATCTTAATATTCAATATATCGATTCTTCTTGAAAAATCTATCTTTACTAAAATTCTTTGATAAATGAATATCAATAAATAATTATCTATTTGTCAATGCAATTGTCTAAAATAATCAGTACAATGAAATAAACAATTCGATGTATGTTGTATATTTTCAAAATATTATTATTATTATTAACTTTATGAGTTAATATTGGTGTACTGATTTGACTGACCAGTCACGTTGATTACAGTTCATTTACGTAGACTATCTTTACTACTAGCTCGACTGGTTGAAGCTGTGTTTAATTCACCAGGTCTACCTGGATTACCAGTATCACCATTTATACTTGAACCAGCCATTGATGCAGTCGGTGTCACTGATGTTGAATGCCTACGTACTTTTAATATAGCCTTATCCAAACGTTGTACAAATGTATCAACATCACTTTTTTTCATTCCAAGTGCTGCTGCTGCTGTTAAATATGGTATTGGATAATTGCTATTGTGAGCTCCCCACCCTGGAAAAAATGTATTTTTTTTATCATCAACTTTTAGCTTTCAGTAGCATTTATTTATTTGAAAACAATAGAAATCAATACCTTCAAATTTGTGAGATACAATATGTTTTACGTCTGTTGTGGTTATGACCCTCACACCTCTAACATTTCTTAAAAATAATACTGATCCCAGCAGTGTTACTTTTCCATGATCATGCTGATGACTCAAACACTGTAATGTCATACCTACTGATATTGGATTGCTTTTTGTATCAAGCAATCTTTCACCATGTCTCGTTGCTAGTTTACTAAGTTCTTCTTTTAAATAAGTATACATTTCTTTTCTTCGAGCAATTAATTGTTTATAACCTGTTATACCAAGACTTAATAATGTTATTAAAACATCCATTGTTGTACTCGAATTTGCACGACCTGGATACATTTTCGATATTTTATCGAGTGTATTCTTATCAAATGAACCAATTACTGCACCACCAACTGGTACTAAAAAATTTTTATCCGTACTTTGAACAAATGCATCAACTCGTCCTTTTCTCGATGCTTCTTGTATCAAATGCATACATCTTGTACTTTGTAATCTACGTAAATATACATATAAGTAATTATTTTTACTATAGCAAATTGACATTCACGCTTATTTGATAATAATAATAATAATATTAATTACCCATAAGCATTGTTAACAACATGTGGAATATTATATTGTGTACAAAGAACAGCAATTAAATCAACAGAATCTATTGACCGTGGTGCGAAACAACTTGTTGTTGTAAGTACACATGCAATACTTTCACCAAGTGCTGCCATTTGAGATTCCAATCTTTGTAGGTCTGTTTTTAATTCATCACCAATTATTTGCATTTCAATAACAATTGGTTCTAACCCAGCTGTTATTATCGACTTGAAACATGATTTTTGATCAATTCTTGGCCACAATACATATTTTGCTCTTGGTCTATCTTGTTTTAGTGTCAACATACAAAGAACAAGACTCATTCCTGTTGCCATTGGTGATAGGAAACATCCTGCAATACTCTTGACACCTGTAAAATTAAAAATCGATAATAACATAATTAATATTGTAGATATTTGTCGACCCAGGAAAAATGGATTGTATACAACCATATATATGATATTATACAAACTGTTACAGTTGTATATCACCATTTTTTGTATACGAATTTGAAAACTTGTTTACAACCATATATGGAATTTGAAATTCAAAATTCAAGAATAGTTGTATACAAACATAGAAAGTTGTATACAAGTTTGGGTAGATATAAATATCTAACAAAAAACAAAAACGAGTATTTTCTACAAAAAAACGCGTCAAGAACTCGAAATTGTAGTCAATTTGTAATGTAACTTGTTTCGCTATAGATTAATTTTTTATATACAAAAAAATATGATACCATAAAAACCACAAAGAAAATTTATTTTTGACACATGTAGTTAAACCTAAAGTGTTAAAAAAAAAAAATAATGATAATAGAAAAATTATGCTTGACCCAGCTAATTATAAGATTGAATAATGTAGGCATAAAATTTGATTTTCAATTTAAGAAAAAACTACGTGGGGTCAAGCGTAATTTTTTTTTTTTCAACAATTTAGATTTAACTACATGTATTGAAAATAAAATTTCTTTGTTGGTTTTTAAAGTATCATATTTTTTTATATCAAAAAATTTGTTACAACCTGCGGTCGTCATCAAATATTATAAAAAAATTATAATTATCATTTTCAAATATAAATATTGAATATGGACGCCTTTGCCGAAATAATAGGGTTCTTCTAACTCTACACTAGGGCCCCGTTTTAAGGGTAGCTACCTTCAGGCAAAACTAGTTTTTGCGACAAATAGATTTTAAGTTTAAATCCTTCTTCTAGTTCTGGCAGCGAGAGTTCAAAGTATTCAAATTCATAGTATTAAAGTTAGTATTAAACGTTTATTTTTATCTTCTTGTATTTTACTAATTATTTAATTCACGTGATCCTATTCAAGTAAAATCTAACATTCTTCCTGTCCGTTATTTCCATGTGCTAGAATCCCTGTCTATGATTCTGTATGGCTAGAATAAAATACAGGCACACTTTTAAACTACATTTGAGTAAATTAGTTGGTACGAATAAAATAATATTCCCCGGTTAATTTACCCATATTGTAACAAATTAATTAATGGGAAAACAAGTTACATGAGAAATTGACTACATTTTCGAATAATTGACGCTTTTTTGTACAAAATACTTGTTTTTTGTTAGATATTACATATTTTTCAAAATTTTTTTTTGTATCATACACAGTTTATATGTCATCAAGTTTTTATACATTTTTAAGAAAATATTAAATTAATATTCTTCATTGAAATTTTAAATTATTGACATGAATGAATAATAGTGAATAATAATTGAAGAATAAAAAGGCAATTTTGCACAATATTTATCATATGTCAACTTTGCAGTGTAGCCAACAGAAATAAGCAAGAGAGAAAAAAAAAAAATTTTTAATTTTATACCGTACTACCAACTTAAAAAAAATAAGAAATCTTGTTTTTCAGCCAATCGCGTAAAACCGTTAATTTAATTGTCCAATTAAAAAAAAAAAAATGTGCCACTGAAAAATTCAATTTTTAATTAAAAAAAAAAGCTTGACATCGATTTATGGGATCAATACAAAACCCCGTATTTTTTAATTGAGTTTTCCATCATATTTTAGTGAATTTAAAAAAATTGGGGACGGAAGAAGTCAACTCAGTGTCGTGCATAATAAGGCACGGTAGCTGCTCTTACGCACACATATACTTCCTTTCTCATCCTAGACACGAGGCAATAACGTGCTTCTTGATATACAAAAAGTATATAACTATATACTCGAGTGGAAAATCAGGTCAGATAGGATCCCGAATGGACCAGGGTATCTGATCAGTAGGACAGGAATCTTCATGTACGCGGGAATTCAGGATTGTTGTATTATTCGAAATTTTCGGATAAAATAAAATGAAATAGATATCAAGTGATATGTTCATATTGGTATATCGATATCGCTCAGAAGTATCGATAGTAGTCGACCTATGCTTACATGTGTATATACATGTATCGCATTGATTGTTTTAATTTTTTGAGGTTATGAGAATAAACAATGCAATTTTATAATGTATAAATTTTTTTGAAATATGAATATCCGTGAAAAAAATAAAAAGTTTGATAATGGAAAGAAGGCTTAAGTCCCTGGACATACTCCCTTTATCCTTTATCCTGAAATGCAAATTTCAAACTTTAAAAAAGAAAGATTTATATTTCTGGATCCAGCATTTTTGTAATTCTCAAAATACATGCATTGTGTACCTTTCTCTGTAGAACAATATTCAGAAAAAAAAGCCGTTTCTGAGAAATCTCAACATACTCCCTTTATTCTTACTTTTTCATTTTTTAAATGTTGGAATTTTTATCATGTCAACATAGGTTTTATTATTTGAGCTGTAAAGCTTGTAACGCTGAAGAAAATAGATGATCAATTAATTTTTATCTTTTTAACAATTTTTGAATATTATTAATTATTTTCCGAATAAGAGAATATGATTTTCTTTTTCTTTAAATAATAGAATCAGTGACACATATGCATTGACTTCGTTCTTAACAGCCAGTGCGTTTTTGAATAACTTATTTACTTATATACTTGCTAAATTATTATTGATATCTGTTTTACTTTATTTATCCAAGTCAACACACAAATTCTTTGTCAAACACTACTGAATTAGTTTTATCATCACAAAATACCCGTAAGGCTAGCGGAGCCTTTTTCGATATCGGGAAGTTGGATAGCACCATAATTATGTGCTTTTTATGTGCTATTTTACTGCAAAAGAAAGAAATTTTCTGCTCCCATAGGTTCAGAGAAAATCAATTTTCAAAAGTGCTCTGCTAAGTCGACATGATGCTAGCGGAGCATTTATTAAGAATCTAACAAAAAAAAATAATAAAATACATAAAATAGAGTGAAAATTATGTGCTATTTTACTGCGGTATTAGTTTTTTTCACAAGACCTATAGATAAACAGAAAAAAGAATTTTCCAGAAAATACTATGAAGCTGGCAGAGCATTTTCTAAAGTACATAAGCACATAAAAAATACAATAAGATTAGATGTTTAGTTTTTTTTTTTAACAAAATTTTTTCAATATGTCTGCCAGCTTCACTATATAAAAAATTACATGGGCTCGGAAAATGGAAACTAAATGTTTGATATTTATGTGCTATTTTACTGCTCAATCAGATATTTTATTGCTCTTATAGTTTTCCGGAAAATAGAGATATACCTTCAAGACGTATGGATTTTGAGGAAATTTTTTATTTTTTTTGAAAAACTATAAGAGCAATAAAATATTTGATTGAGTAGTAAAATAACACATAAATATCAGACATTTAGTTTCCATTTTCCTAGCCCAAGTAATTTTTTATATAGTGAAGCTGGCAGACATAAAGAAAAATTCTTATTAGAAAAAAAAACTAAACATCTGATTCTATAGTTTTTTTTATGTGCTTTTCAATAAAACTCACCTCAATTTTATTGCTCCAATAGTTTTCCAAAAAAAAAATAAATTTCCTCAAAAATCATACGTTCTTAAGGTATATCTCTATTTTCCGGAAAACTATAAGAGCAATAAAATATCTGATTAAGCAGTAAAATTGCACATAAAAAGCACATAAATATCAGACATTTAGTTTCCATTTTCCGAGCCCATGTAATTTTTTATATAGTGAAGCTGGCAGACATATTGAAAAGTTTTTGTTAAAAAAATAACTAAACATCTAATCTTATAGTATTTTTTATGTGCTTTCCAATAAAACTCACCTCAATTTAATTGCTCTCATAGTTTTCCAAAAAAAAAAAAAAAACTCCTCAAAAACCATATGTCCTTAAGGTATATCTCCATTTTCCGGATAACTATAGGAGCAATAAAATATCTGATTAAGATTAAATTAAATTGGGGACGGAAGGAGTCAACTCAGTGTCGTGTATAACAAGGCATGGTAGTTACTCTTACACACACATACCTATATTTCTTTTCTCATACTTGACTCAAGATACTACCGTGCTTCTTGATACGGAAGAACTGTGTACGTCCATATAAGTTTGTATATATACACTAGCTGACCCGGCAAACGTTGTTTTGCCATACATATACATATATGCCAGCCACGAAATAATTGCATTTAACGAAAGTAGGGAATAGTGGGATAAGAAATTAAACGTGTAAAAGTCTCCAAATAATTAAACGATGAACATTTATTCTCTTATATAGCTACCAAATATTAAAATATATCTATTATAAATTTTAAATATGGGGTGAAATAACTAAAATGCTAAGATCTTTTCCCTCGACTTCTCAGAATTATACTTTCAATTTTTTTTCTAGTACATTGAGATAAAATGAGGATCCTGAATTTTTTTTTAGAAGTTACCACCCCTTCTTTGAGGGTGTTTCCAGCCCGTTTATTTCTAAATATGACCTACTTACCTACCTTTTTTGTAAATAATTTTTTTTTCTAAAATACTTTTCTCATGACAATCAACATTATTATATTAAGGATATTCTTGAAATTATGAAGTTTTTAAAACTTAAAAATAAAAATCTACGCAAATTATCAAGACATTTTTCATTTCGATTTTTTGATTTTGGATATAAATCGATGATAAAATTCCGAAAATTTTCAAATTTTTCACGAATTTGAATATTAAAAAACTCGAGGCTCACTTTTTAATTAATAACATATTATTGGCTGTCATGACATGAATTTTTCAGAAAAAAAAATTTTTTTTAAGAAAAGAACAGTTTTGCAGTCAGTAAAATTCGGAAAAAAAGCCGGGGAAACACCCTCAAGCAATAGTTGGAAAATTCCAGAGAATATTTAGGATCTTCATTTTATCTCAGTGAATTCAAAGATGGATACAAAGTTTAATTCCAGTGAGGTTGCCTCCGAAAGATAGAGGAATACTATTATTTACGTTTAGAGGGCCTGTATACTCCAATTCGTTGCGGAAAAGACGAAATTTTTTAAAAGTCAATTTCGAATAAATTGAGTCATGGTCAAAAAAAAAATTTAAATTTTTTATATCGTGTTCGTCTTGCCGAAGACTACAATTTAAAGATTTTTTAGTGGCAAATGAACTTTCTAAAAATAGAAATGTAAGGTATTTTAACTTGTAGTTTTATCCTCGCGTATAAAAGTTGTCAACTTTGACATTTATTATCTCAAAAAAACAACGTCAGAATTGGAAGTATAGATATTTATTTCATTCAAAAAATACCCAAAAAAAAAATTAAGTGACGATTCAATTATCCGGAAGCAACTTTAAGGGAGTATCTCCGTCGAATAGTCCATTTACCGATTTCCCAATATTTTGAGAGACAAATCTTGAAATTCCCCTGCATCTAATGATTCTAATTTTGTAATTATGTTCCATCTAGTTTTAGAGATAATAAGTTTTAAGCACGTAAACTTTTCGAACGATTTAACCTGGCATGTATAAGAATTTTTATTTAATATTTTTTTTTCTTGTATATTTTTTATTCTAACAAAAAAACTGAGTTTACCGATTTGATAACAAATTAGTATGATAAAATTGATATTGTCTAGATAATTTTGGAAAAAAATTATATTCTTGTCCCATCGCAGTTCGGAGTTATTGTTGATTAAAGTTTATGAAATTCATTAATATTTGACATAAACGTGAAGCCGAGTGTATCCGAGTGTCATTGATGCGTTGCACGCCGCTCTATACTTGTATATACAGGGGTCCGTTCGAAAAGTCACTCGGAAACCCGGAAGTTCAAGATTGTGATCATAGAAAATTTTTGATATTTTGTTGTGGTAAGCATGATTTTTTTTATTAAAAATTGTGATGACAGATCAAGAGGCACGGTAGTGCCTCGCGTCAAGTATGAGAAAGAAAAGAGAGAGACAACGCAAGATAACTACCGTGCCTATATATACACGAGATAGAGGTAACCTCTCCACCTCTCAAATTTATATATTAATTTATTTTATGATTTCGATAAGATAAAAATATTCGGCTTTTTCATTAATCAATAAATCGATTTCGAACTTTTCAATAAAAAAAAAAACAGATTTTTTAGATGTACACTTTTTATTAAAACTTAAATACAATTACGCAAGTAATAGTATTTCAATATTGCAGTGACAGCTCAGAAACCTCCCAATATTTATGCTTCCATTATGTTATTACTACACTTTAATCAAAATATGACCAAAATCAAGAATGGATACAATTGTTTTGTCATTATCCAATAAATTATGTATCACAATTATGGATAAATTACGTATCCAAATATACCACGATAATTTCACAAGGGTTGTAAGGCCTTATGTTTGATACAGGGCTATCAAAGGATGTGGGATGATATGTTGTAGGATAAAATAATAGGAATAACACTTAAATCAATCCAAAACACTGTGGCTTAAAATTTAACAATGTATTCACTTTATTTTAATAACTTATAAAATATAAAACTTATTTTATTTATCAATATTGAGTTGACCCGAAAAGTGTTGTACAAGACAAACACTTACTAAATCTTATTATATAGATATATAATGTACCCGTGTTACGCGTATCAGTGGTTAAAGATGTTACGTAAACGAGTGTTGTAGAGCAACTAACTTTTTAGTTTTTTGTAAAATTGTAAAGTATAGAAAATGGGTGGGTTTTGTAAATAAATAGATTTTTTTTAATTGGTTAAAATAATTAAAAAATGTTGCTGCAGTTGTGCACCAGATGTAAGATTTTACATATTTCTAGATAAAAATATTTGATTTTAACATTTGTTGTAACTTGAGAGAAACAAATAAAAAAAAGGGAAACTTAATTTATTGTTTATTTTTTATGTTGGCCTATTTTTATGGTTTTTGCCAGATGAGAAAAGACGTGATTTTACTTAATGTATTTTTTAAGGTTTTCTTTTCTAAAATATAAATATAAAAAGTACATATAAAAAAAATGTAGAAAAAATTGTAGGCCCAGAGAAGACCCGAATGACCGCTGTGTGACGACTCGGAACAAATTATTATCGAACATTTTAATAAAAAAAAAATTTTTTTTCGATGCATAAATTAAAATAATAATATTAATTTCAAAATAATTTTGGAAGTTTTTTGCGTTTTTGTCAGAATGTCTTAGGAGTCCAGAGCAGTCTGACCATCATTATAAACCATAATTTATTCTGAATCTACCAAGATTATGCTGAATCGTGTAAAAAACTTTATTTTGGATACGCAAGGCACTACCGTTTCAAAACATAGTATCGCACATTGCATTGACAGTTCAGAAACCTTCCAATATTTACGTTCCAATTATTTTAAATATAACCGAGATCAAAAAAGCATATAACTGCTTTCTTATCATCTATTATCGTTGAATTAATATCAAACATTGAAAAAGAAAAAAATTTTCTTTCAATGCATATTTTTTTTTTCTTAAAACTCAGTATTCAATATTGCATTGACATCTAAAAGATAGTGCGTGCCAAAGAAGACTAGAAGACTTATACAAGAGGACCAACTCTCCTCAAAAAACCGTATTGCTATATGAGGTGTGTTCGTTCACTATTCACACCGAGCATATGCACGGAGCGTATGCAAGGAATCGCTTGAGTCGTGCGGCTATTTGAAGAAACTTTATCGATAAAATTTACTAACGCATTGGATTCGGAAAAAAAAATAACAACACCATAACTAATTAGCAATTAATAATTATGAAAGACAGCAAAAGAACTGAAAAAAACAAATAACAACAGATAAATAGTAAATTTTATTAAAAAAGTTTCTTCAAATGACCGCACGACTCTAGCGCTTCCTTGCATACGCTCCGTGCATACGCTCAGTGTGAATAGTGAACGAACACACCTATGGTCGCCACATAAACGAGAAGCTCCATGGTATTCTGGTAACGTGCATTGGGGTCCGTTCGAACAGTCACTCGGAAACCCGGAAGTTCAAGATTGTGATCATAGAAAATTTTTGATATTTTGTTGTGGTAAGCATGATTTTTTTTATTAAAAATTGTGATGACAGGTATGATAATAATTGCTGTGACATTTTGTCATGAATTTGTATAGGTACAAACTACAAATCAAAAATATATTCTATTGTTTAATTATTAATAATAATTATAAAAATACTTTTCATAAGTAACAAAAGTGAATGGCCTGCAATATGGCCGTTATTACAATCAGCAGTCTACAGTAACCTTTAGTTACTTTTAAGTTTATTTTATTCCTATATTTTTTCGTCTACTGCGCTGCTTCCGGGTTTCCGAGTGACTTTTCGAACGGACCCCAGGTCGTACCACTTTATTCTACAATGCGCAATACAAATACAAACATACTCATTATTCAAATAATTATTACTCTTTAAAAAATTATTTATGAGAGTACATCCTTCTTTCTAGCTATTTGTTTATACTAGGTGTGTTCGTTCACTATTCACACTGAGCGTATGCACGGAGCGTATGCAAGGAAGTGCTAGAGTCGTCCGGCCATTTGAAGAAACTTTATTGATAAAATTTACTAACGCATTGGATTCGAAAAGAAAAATAACAACACCATAACTAATTAGCAATTAATAATTATGAAAGACAGCAAAAGAACTGAAAAAAACAAATAACAATAAATAAATAGTAAATTTTATTAAAAAAGTTTCTTCAAATGACCGCACGACTCTAGCGCTTCCTTGCATACGCACCGTGCATACGTTCAGTGTGAATAGTGAACGAACACACCTACTAAATGCATCAAATTTTATCAATTGCAATTTTTTTCTTAATGATTTGTTAATTATAAATGCACGTAATAAATTACATAAAATTTTTTTTTTTCAATAACCAAATGCCTAAGAAAAAACAATGTATTAGAAATTTAGAAAAAATACGTTTATTTGTTCAATTATTATTTGAAAAATTTTTCAAACAAGTGATTTTTCAAATAAACTTCAAATTTTTTATACAGACAAGATAGGAAGTTCGTTCTCTTGTATTTTCTAGTCTTCTTGTGCGTGCGCCACATGTTGTTGATAATAAAATAAAATTTAAATTCCATATTTTGTCAATTTTTTTAAATAATATTGTTAATCGTTTGAATCTAGTTAGATAATAGTGAATAAAAAACAAAAAACTTTATAGCTACGCAAGGTTGTTCTAAAACATAGTATTTAACATTGCATCGACAGCTCAGAAATCTCCTAGTATTTACGTTCCAATTAAAATATAAGAGTTTTCTTATCATTTAATAAATCACTATCAAACATTTTAATTAAAAAAAAAAAAATTCTCTTTCGATGATATTTTTGTTCCAAAACTTAGTATTCAATATCGCATTGACAGCTTAAAGACCGTCAATATGTTCGTGCGCCATATGTTGTTGGCAAAATAAAATTCAAAATCCAGAAAGATAATGGTGAATAGTGTAAAAAAACTTTATTATGGTTACGCAAGGAACTACCGTTCTAAAACATAGTATTTAACATCGCATTGTCAGCTTGTAAATTTCTCAATATACCTTGTATTAACTTTTACGGAATATTATGCCCTCTTGTGGAGGTAAAAAGTTTTATTGAGAAATTTTTCAGTTTGTGGGCGCGGATCGTGCTAATTTGCATATTCATCAAAAGGCACGGTAGTGCCTCGAGTCAAGTATGAGAAAGGAAATATATATGTGTGTGTAAGAGTAACTACCGTGCCTTATTATACATCAAATATTTTGCCCCCTTCCGTCTCCAATTTTTAGAAATTTAATTAAAATATTATGGATTCAATTAAAAAATATGAGGCTTTGTAATGATCCCATAAATTGATGTCTAGCTTTTTTTTAAAAAAAAAATCAGATTTTTTAGTGCTATATTTTTTTTTTAATTGAATAATTAAATTAACAGTTTTGCGCTTTTTGCTGAGAAACCAGATTTTTAATTTTGTTAAGTTGGTAGTACGGTATAAGATTATAAAATTTTTTTTTTTTTTCTTTTCTCTCTTGCTCGTTTTTGTTGGCTGTACTGCAGAGTTGACATGTGAATATATGATAAATATTGCAATATTGTATATTAAAAATAATAAACATCAAATGATACACCGGTAAAATAATTATAAATAAAAATTAAACTTGATGATATATAAATTGTGTATGTTACAAAAAAAACTTTACAAAAAGATGTGATATCTAACAAAAAACAAGTATTTTGTACAAAAAAAAGCGTCAAGTATTCGAAATTGTAGTCAATTTGTGATGTAACTTGTTTTGTCATTAATAAATTTTTTGATATAGAAAAAAATATGATACAATAAAAACCAACGAAGAAATTTTATTTTCGATAGATGTAGATTAGATTAAATCTAAATTGTTGAAAAAAAAAAAATAAAATTTTACTTGACCCCGCGTAGTTTTTTCCTAAATTAAAAATTAAATTTTAAGCCAACATTATTCAATCTCACGTATAGTGAGGTCAAGTAAAATTTTATTTTTTTTATTTTATTTTTTTTTTTTCAACAATTTAGATTTAACTACATCTATCGAAAATAAAATTTCTTCGTTGGTTTTTATTGTATCATATTTTTTTCTATATCAAAAAATGTATTAACGACAAAACAAGTTACATCACAAATTGACTACAATTTCGAATACTTGACGCTTTTTTTTGTACAAAATACTTGTTTTTTGTTAGATTATTCATATAACTATTTGGATGAAAACTGCATTACCGACCATCGTATGTACTTATGAATAAAGTATAGATTGTGTATAGTAGGGTTTCCATTTTTTCCCTTAAGAGTGAACCACCCTTATAAATTAGAGGGTTGAAATATAGTTTATATTCGATTCTCAGTCCTAAGGAAAATCCATGGAAAATTTCAAGAGAATCGGTCAAGCGGTTTCGGAGGAGTTCGATGACAAACACCGGAACACGAGATTTTTATATATTAGAAGATATATTATTGTATCCAAGATCAATAACCTGAGCAACCCTGAACGAAATCATACCCAGATAACCACCGCGTACCACTAGAAATTCGTATAAGCAATATACCAGTATTTTACTAGTACAGAATATCACATATTATCACTGATTTTATTACTAGTATAATACTAGTATAAGACTGGTACAACATACTAGTAACTGATATGGCTTTGTTAGGAGTAAAATACCAGTACAGTGTATCAGTATTGCATACCAGTAATATAATAGTATGATACCGGTACACCGTACAGACAATATTTTTTATAAATAATTTACAGCCTTTAATTTATTGAAATATTACAATTCAAATGGCTGAGAGGGTAGGCGCAATTAAACATATATATTTAATTTACAAATATTTTTCAATAAATTATCTTTTTCATCTACACCTCTTCCTTTAGCTTTTTGTTAATTTAAAATTGATTTACTGTCTTTTATACACAGAAAGATCAAGGAGCAAATAACTATAAGGGAATTTTTTTTAACATTGCTCTAAATAAAAAAAAAAAAACTATTTTTTAAGGAAACAAATAGCTAAGAAAAGAGATGCTCATAAAAGAAGACAATTTTTTGTACAATTTCTTATAGCTAATTTAAATATTATATCAATCATAGCAAT
Source organism: Lysiphlebus fabarum (assembly GCA_011426435.1). Lineage (NCBI taxonomy): Eukaryota > Metazoa > Arthropoda > Insecta > Hymenoptera > Braconidae > Lysiphlebus > Lysiphlebus fabarum. The sequence continues at coordinate 22,489 of WSYQ01001230.1, forward strand.
AATTGAATAATAAATTTTTCTTTTTTTGAGTGCATTTCTTCTTTAAGCTATTTGTTTCTTTCATATTTTGTTAAATGAAATGCATTAATTTTTTTTCAAGAGATTATTTTAAGAAAACAAATAAATAAGAAATGAGATGGACCTTAAAGAAGACAATTTATTAAACAATTACTTTTAATGAAAATATTTTTTTAGCAGCATTATTTTTCTTTGTTATTTTTTCATCAGAATTTCAATGAATAAAAGCATGTAAAATATTTGCAAATGAGCAAATAGCTAAGGAATAAGATGTACTCGAAAAAATATTTTAACCAGCAATAATTATTTAATCCAAGTCCATTTCATAACTTAGATATTTGTTTACTTAAAAATAATTTCCAGGCATTAATTCATTAAAAAAAAGAGAAGCTAAGGAATGAGATGGACTCAAAAAAAGACAAATTATTAAATAATTATCGCTTGATAAAATATTTATCTAGCTGCATCCATTTCCTTAGCTGTTTGTTTCTTAATATTTTATCAAATGAATGCCTGAGAATTTTTTTTGAATAAACAAATAGCTAAGGAAAGAGATGGACTCAAAAAAGACAATTTATTAAATAATTAATGCTGGGGAAAACATTTTTTCGAGATCTTATATTTTTTATGTGTATCTCTTTCCTTTGATATTTGTTTTATAAAAAAAAAAAATTTACTGCCTTTTGTTTTAAATTTCGACCCAGACTTTTTAAATAATTAACTGAGACGCATGAAATTTTAAATCCTTCTATTTAATTGCATGGCCAAGGGCCTGATTATTTCAAAATATGTTAATAACGCAATTCATTTAAAAAATGCATTCTCAGGCTCCAAATTTTACAGGAGAACTCAGAATAATACAGCCGAGGGCCCGGTTATCTTAAAAATTGTAATTGTTAAAAAAAATTTTATTGTTTTTTTTTAATAATTATTTAGTTTCTCTGCTTTTTTGTCATGGAACTAGATGGCACTAAACTTTTATAGGCCCAAATCATTAGAAGAGTGAGAGAGAGAACAAGATTGGCCAATGCAATAATGCTAAATACATTAGAAACTCTCATAGATGTATATACTTGTTAGGTTATAATTATGACAACTAATTTTAATAAACAATCAATTTTTGTTAGAAAAAGTTCAAAAAATTTGTAGTGCCAATTAGTAAAAAATAAGAGCATAATAATAGTATATATATTTATGTTGACATATATATTTTGATTTTGCTTTTTACGTGAGTAGTTTGTTTGCATGAATTGTGTTGTTTTAATTTTGCATAGCCTATCATACTCAGTATATAACTAAAAAAACAAATTTTCAAGCAAAAAAATCTCAAACCTGGTGACCAATTATTTCGATATCTACATACATATAAATGCAAGATAGAAAATTTTAATACGGGATGTAAGTAAATAATGAACGAAATTCTGGTTTCTCGAAAAAAATTGTACTGGTGTAGTGCATGTTGTTTAAGTTTCACATACGCATGCATGCATGCATAAATAAATAAATATTCATGTAATAATAATATGAAAATTACAATAATAACTATTATTGTTTATTATAATTACAATTATTAAAGAGCAAAGATTCACTAACGTTTTTATGATTATAGAATTGTCATAATCAAACGTAAAATAAAAACGTGCATGCTTCGTTTTTTAGAAGAAACTATGAAAACTAGAGACCATAAAACAAACTTGTCAACACTCATTTCAGTGTAAATAAAAAGTCATACTAAATTTATTATTATTTTTATTTGAACGTTCGATTCAACATTGTATATTGTTCCACAAAATAAAATATATGAAACATATATTATTGTTTATATATGTTATAGAGCATGATTTTATAAAATTAAAGTAACAACTTGACCAGCTATGCCGAGGTATGAGCCCAATCTACTTTGGGACTCATGCATAAATTCGCAGCTGCGCATGTCCATAGAGACAGTTGATAGAGTTTTAAATGAGCATTTTTTAAATTTGGTTACATTTTTTAATTTTAATTTTAATTAAAAAAAAAATTATAAACTAATTAATAACTATTATTAATTATTAGTTAATATTATTAGTTAATTATTATTAACTAATTCGACCCTTTCGATTTCAAAAAAATTATTTGGAAAATTCTAACCCCGCCGGAAAGAGGTAAAAAATAATAAATAAAAAAAAATTCGTTGATTTCGCGGTTCCTGTTAGAGATAGAGAAAAAAAAATTTATATGAAAATTATAAATAAAAATTTTTTAGGGGGGGTAGTACAAATAAATTTTTCTAAACCAACCGTAAATTAGTTATTAATTTTTAAAGTTGTAGATGAATATCATCTTAACTCAGGGGTTAATCTCATGACGTCGAAAAAAAAAAAAATAAAAGAAAAAAAAAACTTGAAACGATAATTGATTTGAATTGGCTTTCCGTGCATCCGTGGCCAAAAAATAATAACAAAAGCAATTATTTATTGTAAAATTAAATTAACAATTGGATAATAGCTTCAATAATTGATTGATTTGAAAAAATTTTTTTTTTGTTTAAAAGATGCAAGTTGACACTCTTATATTATTGAGAAAAAAAATTTTTTTACTTGAAAAAGAATAACAAAACACAATTTTTATCTGAAAAATTATTATTAAAACATAAATAAAAACTTTGATAATCGATCGGTTTCAAAAATTTTTTTTTTGTTTAAAAGGTTTGAACAAAAATTTTTTACTCAAAAAATTACAATAATTTGATTCGTTTATAAAAAATAAATATTAAAAATTAAATTATAACTTCAATAATTAATTGATTTTGTTTTTTGTTTTTTTTTGTTTAAAGAGAATGGATACAAACTTTATTGTTTATGGAAAAAAAAAATTTTTACTTGCAAAATAACAACAATATGAAATATTAATTAAAGATTAATATTAAAAATTAAATTATATCTTCAAAAGTTAATCAATTTTGATTGTTTTTTTTTTTGTTTAAAGAGAATGGATATTATTTATGGAAAAAAAAATTTTACTTGAAAAATAACAACAATATAAATTGTTTATCAAAAATTAATATTAAAAATAAACCATGAATTCAATTATTGATCAACTTTGATTTTTTTTTTTTTTTCAAAAAAAGACGGATTCAATTACTTGTTGAATTATTGTAAAAAAAATCATTTAATCAATTTCACGTTCTCGCACGACGCATCTAAAATTACGAGAAATGAATTTTTAAATAAACAAATAATTATGGAAAAAGATTTCCCATTCTGAACAATTTTATAGTATGAATCTGTCCGTTTTTTGAAAAAAAAAAAAAATCGAAATCGATCAATCACTGAATTCGTAATTTATTTTTAATATTTAATTTTCAACAAACGATTTATATTGTTGTTATTTTTTATGTGAAAATTTTCTTTTCCAGAGATAATATTCTGTATATATTCGTTTTTTTTTGAGAAAGAAAATAATAATAAAAGAAAAAAAATAATAAAAATCGATCAATTATTCAATTTTCAATATTAACGTTTAATATGAATTGTTATTAAACGGTATCGTAACACGTAAAGAGAAAATTTATGTGGACTGTCTTCGTTTGAAAAATTCGAATTAGTAATTGTCAAAAAACCGCCTCATTTTTTTAATCCAGAATCAAGCAAATTAAAAAGGTTGCATTCAATCAACAATAGTTAACTTTATTCAAATAAATTTTGACACTTTTATTTCGCTGCTTTTGTTTTCGAAAACTTTGAATAAAAAAGTACGAATTCTGATGATCTACAATTCTGCAATAAAGGGAAAAAATGAGTCTTTTTTGTATATAAAAATTTGAGATTTTTGTTTTGTTTTCATTAATAATGATCTTTGGAATAAAAATAATTATAGAAAAAAATCTCAGCTTAGCATTTTCATAACTTCGATATATACACAAATAAACAAATAAAAAATCGCTTTGACGCGCCGTAACTGGACCGCGCTCGTATGCTTACTTCTATAACAGACCGCGCGTCAGAACGATTTTTTTTTTGTTTATTTGTTTGAATATCGAAGTTATGAAAATGCTAAGCTGGAATTTTTTTCTATAATTATTTTTATTCCAAAGATCATTATTAATATGAAAAAAAAAAAAAAAAAATGGGGCCAAGTTTGAAATAAATAAATTTCAATTATTTATTTAACAAAATATGCCATAAATATTGTTTAAACAATTAAAAAAACTGGTCTTGATGAAACTAAATAACGATGGTGATGTTCGTGAACATTTAGACTCATTTATTGACACAGTTGACAAACTTCAAGAAATTGGTATTGAAATAAACGACAACCTTCTTACAATAATGCTGCTGTTAAGTCTTCCAGAGTCATTTTCAAATTTTCGTTGTGCAATTGAAACTCATACCAAATTACCTACACCTGAAGAACTAAAAATAAAAATTACAGAAGAAAACGACTCCAGACATTTCACCAACTCAGATCGCTCATCTTCTACAGCCATGTTAGCAACTCATCAAAAATACAACAAATACAAAAAAAATTTTGCTAAAAACAACTTTAGGTCAAACCAACACAAAAATCATCAACAATCACCAAAAAATCAAACAAAATGTCAACAATGTGGCAGATCAAACCACTCAACCAATCAATGCTGGTACAACAAACAAAACAATAAACAAGAAAAAAGTAATAATGCACAAGAAACTGTATTCTTGGCAACAACATCAACACAATCAGCTTTTAACACCAAGACTATTGATGACAAAACTCGTTGGTGCATAGACAGTGGCTCAACGTCACATATGTGTGGTGATAAATCAAAATTCATCAATCATGAACCTTGTAATAAGTTAAAACTACAACTAGCAAGCAACATAACAACACCTGTTGCATCAAAAGGTACTGTAAAAATATCAACTCAAAACAAAAATGATAACAACAAAGAAGTTACACTTACCAACACTCTCTTTGTACCTGACCTACGTACCAACTTAATATCAGTAAGTAAAATAACTGAAAAAGGTTTCAAAGTAACGTTTGATAATAAAAATGCTGAAATAATAAATCAACAAGGATCAGTAATCATCACAGCAACTAAACACGATGATTTATATTATATAAACGAAAATATTGAGATTGCTAACACAATACAAGAAACAAAAAACCACAACAATATTAACACTTGGCACAAAAAACTTGGACACTTAAATCTACGTGATATACAAGTACTGTTAAAACAACAAGGTATAAAAATATATAAAGAAAATAATATAATACCATGTGAAATCTGTTTAAAAGGTAAACTGACTAATAAACCTTTCCCAAAAACATCACAACGTAAAAAAGAACTCCTAGAACTAGTTCATACTGACGTATTTGGACCAACAAGAACCACGTCAAAAGGAGGTGCAAGATTTTTCATAACTTTTATTGATGACAAAACCGAAATGTGCACAGTCAAGTTTTTAAAACGTAAAAGTGATGCACTTGATGCATTCAAGTCTTATAAAACATTTGTTGAAAAACAAACTGGTAAAACAATTAAATCTCTCCAATCTGACAATGGAAAGGAATATATCAACAATGAGTTTAATAATTATTTAAACTCGCATGGTATCACTAGAAGACTTACTGTAACACATACACCACAACAAAATGGTACTGCTGAGCGTATGAACAGAACTCTTGTCGAGATGACAAGATGCTTATTATTACAATCTGGGCTACCACATTCTTTCTGGACAGAAGCTGTTAACACAGCATGTTACATAAGAAATATGTGTCCAACAAGTACCTTAAATAACCAATCACCATATAAAATATGGTATAATGAATCACCAAATTTAAACAAATTACATGTTTTTGGTGATCATGGCTACTGCCTTGATAAAACCCCAACAAAAGGAAAATTTCAAGACAGAACCAATGAATGTATCTTTCTTGGTTATTCAACTGAATCAAAAGGTTATCGTGTATGGTTAAAACAGAAACAAAAGATAGATATAACAAGAGAATTTATTTCTACACAACAACCAGATACATCACATGTACAAAATGAAACAACAAAAACTAACTCCTCATCAGAATCAATACACGAATTACTCGGTGATATAAACACAACAAACACTCAAGAACATACACCAAATCTTGAAAATAACTTGATAAACCAAGATAAAAAAAATGATAATACATACACATTTGTAACACCGACAAACCAAAACCAACAACTAGACAACATATCAAACAGTGAAACAAATCTATCAGATGATGATGAACTTAATGAACCTTTTTTAGGTTTTGAAAAACAAAAACCACTTACTGGTCGCTGGATCACACTACGTACAGGTCTTCGTGGTCGACCAACAAAAGTATTTGTATCAGATTGTTGTCCCAAAGCAAGTCTTGAGGAGGGAACAAGTGAACAATCAAACCTTGCAACTCCAACACTAAAACAAGCAATTTCAGGTCCAGATGCAACAGACTGGAACAAAGCTATACAAAAAGAATTTGAATCACTGATAGAAAATAAAACTTGGATAATCGTTGATAAACCAATTGGTCACAACATTATTGGTTCCAGACTTATTCTAAAACAAAAATTCATACCAAACTCATCATCAACTTTAAAAAAGGCACGTCTTGTTGCAAAAGGCTTTGCTCAACGTCCAGGTGTTGACTACAAAGAAACTTTCGCTCCTGTTGCACGTTTACAATCAATCAGGCTATTAATATCACTAGCTGTAAAACTAAAAATGAATACATATCAGTGGGATGTCACCACAGCTTTTCTTAATGGTGATCTATACGAAGACGTATACATGCATGTACCTGAAACACTTGAAGACATACTTGATAAAATATCAAGAGATAAAAATTCAAAGCAACGTGATACTGCATTAAAAATGAAACTCGAACTTGCCCAAGGCAATAAAGTATGTAAAATGAAAAAGGCTTTATATGGACTAAAACAAGCTGGTCATCAATGGAACTTAAAACTAGATAAAATACTTCAAAACATTGGTTTTAAACCAACAGTATCAGACAATTGTATTTATTCAGCAAAACAAAACAATCACACAACTTTTATAGCTGTATATGTAGATGATATAATGGTTTTTTCAACCAGCCCAACTTGGGTAGAAAACATCAAATCATCACTAACAAACGAATTTAAATTAAAAGACCTTGGTAAAATTAAAAACTGTATTGGTATTGAGTTTTCATATACTAATGATTCAATTTCAATTAAACAAACTAAATACATTCATGATTTACTTAATCGTTTTAACATGAAAGATTGTAACACAATCAAAACACCCATGGAAACTCATCCAAACTTTGATTCAAATAACAACGACAACAACAACTTGTCAACAAATAAATATCCATACCAAGAACTTATCGGCAGCTTAATATACTTGGCAGTAGCAACAAGACCTGATATTGTTTTCACTGTTAAATACCTCAGTCAATACAACAATAACCACAACCAACAACACTGGTCAGCACTCAAACGAGTGTTAAAGTATCTAAAAGGTACTTCCAATTTTGGATTAACCTATAAAAACACAGCTGAACCACTACAAGGCTATGTAGATGCAGACTGGGCAAATTGCAAAGACAACAGAAAATCATACACTGGTTATGTTTTTACATTTGCTGGAACAGCTATTAGCTGGGAATGTAAAAAACAAAGTACAGTTGCACTATCGTCCACAGAGGCAGAATACATGGCCATAACAGAAGCTACAAAAGAATCAATTTATTTAAATCAGTTCCTACACGAACTCGAGGTACCTGAAGAAAATACAACAATCATATTTAACGATAATATGAGTGCTTTAAAACTGGCCAATCATCCAATATATCACTCCAGAACAAAGCATATTGATGTTAGACACCACTTTGTACGTGATGCATTAAATAAAAATCTAATAAAATTGGATCATCAAAAATCCAATAAAATGGTAGCTGATATATTCACAAAAGGACTACCAAAAGAACGTCATTTAAATTGTATCAATAAACTAGGTGTGGTACCAATTTACATTTGATTCTTCATCGTCAGGATGATCATGTTTGAGGGGGCGTGTTAGAACATGCACATCTACAGACAAACATTACATCCCTAAATGGGCACACTAAATACATTTATACAGCCCTGAGTTTTTTCATCTTTCCTTTTCTTCTCATTATTCTCTCTCTCTATTATTAACTTCATTGTATTATTCAATAAAGGTTTACAACACGTTAAAGTATATAATAAAAGTGTGCTTATTATTATTGATCAACCATATAACCCTTCATCAATTTTTAACTATAAAATAATAAAAAAAAAATTTTGGGCAAATTTATTTTTTGAATTTAAAAAACACGTGGAATTAGCCATATATACAAGTAAAATACCGGTATGATATACCAGTAAACATATAGTCCACAGCTTGTCATAAAAAGTCTTCGATTTTACCACTTATATACCGGAAACATACCGGTACTATAAAAGTATATGGTTATCTGGGTTGGCCGTTTTAGTGGCTGTTTTGAGTCGATCGACTGTTTTTAAGCTGTAAATCGTCTGCACGGTGCCGTTCGAGGCATTTTCTGTTTACACCTCTAATAGACGAGTCTTCGTGTTTTTCAAAAAGACAATAGTTGTATGTGTCTTTTATTTGTCTATGGATATTTTTTTTTGAAAGATACATAAAATACTGATCTATTGGTTTTTTATGTCTGCCCTATATCGCTTAAAGAAGGTAAAAACTTAAAAAAATTTTATCAACGAGTTTAGTATAAACTTTGTTTTTTTAATTTTAATTAAAGTCAATTTATATTTTTTACTTTCTTAATTCAACCTGAAAATCATTACTTTTTCTTTAAATTTCGTAATTGATATATTATAATATTTATAATTTAATTCAATGTTTTTTATAAAAAATACATTTTATTTTTTTTGCACTTATTTTAATTACACAATATAAAAAATTAAAAAGTAAATCTGGGTCTCTATTGAGTGATGATTGATATTTTTTATTTATTGAATCAACTCTTAAAAAATTAAAAAACTAAACATTTTATTTATTCATTCATAACGCAATTGATAAATAACATGAATAGAGTAGTGGGCAAGCGATGGCTTTTAAATGAAGAGGTCTAGTGTTCAAGCTTTGTCCGGGGTTATTCTTTTTTTTTTTTTGCACAGATTTTCCGCTTACTGTATAGCTATAATGACTGTATAACTGTATAATACTGTATAACTGTATAACGTATAACTCATATATGATTGTATAAGGTTGTATACGGTTCTATATGGTTTTATACAAACCGTTTTTACTGGGAAGCTTTTCTTTCGATGTAAATTCGTTTTATATCAAGACTAAATAATACACTAACCCATGTACCGAATAACTTCTAAAACCAGGGCATTTGTTAATCTGTACATAAGACTACTGCCCGCAGCTTTTGGCTGTACTTCTTCAAGATCACCAGATCTTCCAATTCCATGTCCCATTCTAAAATGACGTCTTGCAACAATATTTGAAATTATTCTTGATTCTCGTTCACCAACACCGCAGTTTAGAGGAAAATTATTGCTGTCCATTTGTGATAAGTCCATAAGGAATGACTCTATTGTGATTTCATCCCATCCATCTTCTGGCCATTTACGCTGTTTAAGACGAAAATGAATATTTATGATATATGATAACAATACTATTTTTACTAAGTTTCTAGCAGTCAAACAAACATAAATTATTCTGATGATGACTCCATTATGTTGACAATAGTAATTTCAAAAGCAAATAGAAATACTTATAGGGATCTATATTTTTTCATGATGAGGTTAAGTAATGTAAAACACAAAAATATAGATACTTATTTTTTCAATAGATTCTTTTATAAAAAAATTAATTATATAAATGCCACTTTCATACAGGGAAAAAGTAACATGTTCAGTCACACTGCTAATGTCGAAAAATTTAAAGTCAAACTTTATTCTTACGTGTTCAATAAAATGTCGAATGATATTTTCTCTAGTTTTCTTTGCATTAAGACCCTGTTGAACATATGTTGAAGGTATCAACCTTTCAGCATGAATGAAAGATTGTGGATTCATATCAATTTGTTGATAATATATTTTTGGTTTTTTTTTTTCTACAGTCTATTTGTTATTTTTTGAACTGCCATTCAATGATCCTTATCTGTATATTTTTACTGTGCTTGACTGCATAGATTTCTCAATATTTCGACATAGAATTTTTAATGCAAAATATAAATTTACAAACAAATTTTATTATATGAAAATAGTATAATTTCTGATCAGTGGACTGAAAATGATAGAATTAAATTTAAAAAAAAGTATTACAATTATATAATGTAAATAACGTTTATTAAAGAATCAAAAGAGCGATAGTGTATCTTAACATAATAATATCTTGCATTAAATAGACAGTGTTAAATAAATTGTTTCTAAACTGAATGTTGTACAAATAATTTAATTCATATAATAACTATTCATTACTATATAATAATGGAATTATGCGAAAAGTAAAGTTACAAAGAAGAAAAATTTGCAATCTTTGACAATCTTGGAAGATGATTTTTGTCCAAATTTTTTATTTATTTATTCTTTTATTTATAGAACACTAGGGACCGTTTTTGTTTAAATTTACGACGATCGCTGATGATGTCCATCTATCGGAAACGACCTATAAAAATACGAGAGAACATTAAAATGTAAACTTGATCCAAGAAAGATCCATTTTAAATGAACATTTTAAAAAAAATTGTTTCTTTTTTTAAAAAAAATTTTTATAAACTAATTCGACCCTTGGGATTTCGGAAAAATTATTTAAAAAATTCTACCCCCCTCGGAAAGGGGTGAAAAAAAAAAAATAAAAAAAAAATCGTTAATTTCTCGGTTTCTAACAATTATAGAAAAAAAAGTTTAAAATAAAAATTGTAGATTAAATTTTTTTAAGGGGGGTACTTCAAATGAATTTTTTTGATTAAACTAACCGTTTAATTAATATTAATTTTTTAAGTTGTAGATAATTATTATTTTGGGGTAGGAATTTATCTGATGACGTCAAAAAAAAAAAAAAAAACACGCACACGATCGATAAAAAAAAAAATAAAAGAAAAAAAACAAAAACAAAGACACACTTATGAAAAATAAAGATAGAAAAAAAAATAACTCTGGACAGATATTTCTTTTTAATTTCATTTTTATTCGCGTCCGATCCATCCATGACCTAAGAGTATAAACAAAAGCAATTATTTATAATAAATAAAATTAACAATTGCATAGTAGCTTCAAAAATGAATCGATTTCAAAAATAAATATTTTCAACTGTATCTTACGAAAAAATGGGAGCCGGGTAGGGCCACGAACTTACACATGCACATGTAAACACGTTGGCATGTTACATGAGCACATGTGCACATGTAAATGTTCAGGTTGATTTTCATAATACAAATAAATAGTAATTTGATAGTAATTTGATCTGTTATATAAGATGACTGTTTTGTTAACGTAAATCTACTCCTAATATTCAATATTCGATGACAGTTCTATATTTTTTTATTCAATTAATTATAAATAAAAAATATATATATGTATTTAATATAAAAGTGTATCTAACATGGAATTTTACAAGGAGGGTAATCTGTGACGTCACACAATGTATCAGGATAGGGAGCTGTTGAGGATGACGGAATGGAGCAATGTAGTAACTCTATCGGCCACTGACGGCGCTATTCTTAGTTAGTACTGAAGTCAAAATCACATGTTTTTTTGTTTACTACTTATTTTTGTGTCAAGATAATTATTTATGAGTAAACAAATAGCTAAAAAAAAAGATGGACTCAAAAAACGACAATTTATTAAACAATTTCTGCTGGATAAAATATCTTTTTTGCTGCATCTATTTTCTTAGCTATTTTTTCTCTAAATTTTGAATAAATAAAAGTATGTAAATTAATTTTAAATAGACAAATTGCTAAAGAATGAGATGGACCCAAAAAAAAAAATAATTTATTAAATACTTATCGCTGGGTAAAATATTAAAAAGAAAAAATATGGTGCATATATTTATTTAAAAATAAAAAACAAATATACCTAAGACAATAGATGTACTCAAAAAAATATTTTATTCAGCAATAATTTTTTTGAGCAATAATTTTTTTGAGTTAATCTCATTCCGTAATTGCTTATTCAAAAATAATTTTCAGGCATTCATTAATTAGATGCATCTATAGACAATATTAATTTTTAAATAAATAAATGTATTTTATTTTTTACACAAAAAAATACTTTAACTGAGCCACACAATAATAATAACAGATGACCTTGACTTCGGTACCTACCAAGACTAGCGCCGTCAGTGGTCGATAGAGCTACTAAATTGCTCCATTCCGTCATCCTCAGTAAATTTTGAGAGATTATCCTCCTTATAGACCTCCATGGTATCTTACTATTGATTGAAAAGTGTGATAAAAACAATAATTTATAACATATAACTAGGAGAAAATATTATGGCTAAGCAAGTCAGTATATTTTTATTTTTATAAATACATTCTATGTTACGTATTTATTTTTTTTTTATTGAAATAAATCAATTAAATAATTTTTACTTCAAAAAACACCTATTTATGTCCTATTTATTTATATAAATTATTCAAAGATAATTATAAATTTATAAATAATATAAAAACGACAGTACACAAGCAAACAGTCTATTATATAGACACAACATAGAAATACGCTTGGACACAGGAGAGAGAACGCTGGTGCATCCTCTCTACTTTTTTCACATCACTTTCAAACATGTCGGTCTAACATGACGACGGTTCAACATGACGACGCTCGAGCGCTACATATATTTTTTTTACCCCCTAGCGAACGAACAGAAGTTTCACTCAAAAAAAAAAGACTCAATTGTTTTTATATAAAAAGGAAATAAATGAACTTGATTCACTAATATAAGGTTGAACAATATTCTTTTTAAAAAATGAAGTATAAAAAAAAATAATGCATGTTTTTCATTTAAAATATCTTCAATAATGATTGTTAAAGATCATTTTTTGAATATATTTTCAGATTTTCGGATATCCTTACGGTATTTTTGTTCTCGATTTTTATTTTATATTGTTGATAGATAAAAATTGTAAGTGATAGTCGTAGTTGTAGACAAAATTGACATCTTCAACGCTTTCCACGGACGATTCAAGCAAAAATTCTTAAGTTCTTTACGGAGAGTAAAAAGTGTTGAGTGTTGTAAATGAGTGTTGAGATTTTTTTCATGAGCTTATACTTATTGAGCTGTGCAAAACATTCGTACGTAATTATTGTCATATTTATTTATTATAATAAATTTAACGTCCAAATAAAAACCCATTACTGAAGAAATAAATACTCGTTTTTGAATAGAAGGAGAATTGGGATAAAATTGTCCGAACAAAAATACAAAGTCGATATATGCGTGATTAAATAAAAATGAGGCCAGCAAACAAAACAAATTTTTATGTTTGTCTTATATAAAATTTCGATAAAAATCATTTAACAAGCGATGAGTTCAGATGGCTACTTTGAATTATATAAAAAATTACCACAGTAATTTATAAAGTCATTATGAAAAAAAATTTTTTTTCTTTATTACCACTAACGATCGGATAGAAATGCAAGATGAAGTTCAAAATACCAAGTATAGTTTCGAACGACTTTTATTTCTTTTAGGTTATAAATCTTCTGAACGTAGGTCACCTGAGATAGATTGATTTTATGCAATAGATGCCACAAAGTATTCACAAAACATTGGTAACACAGTTTGATAATTTCTCGCACTGACCAGTACTATTGCAATTAATGCAGATGAAATTTTTCATTAAAAACGAAGCTTTGTGTGCTATATAAAGCTTATTACTGTACAAGTTAATTACTCTGACAAGACACGTTCACATCTCGACCACATTCCACAATCCACTTTCCAGACTGTCTTCTGACTTCTGTCTGCTCTTTTCCGAAACAGAAATCTGAAAAGGGCTAAGCAGTGATGGGTGAATCGACGTTTTTCGGGGTATCATACTCACATACGTATGATACAGTATGGTACAACGTATGATATGTATGATAGTTAAAGGCTCAGGTTTTTCCTGTAAAATGAAGTATGAAGACTAGAGACCAGGAAAGTCAACTCTATGGAATAGAGGGATAGGCAAATGGGACTAAATACGTCGTACACTTCTCTATACAATGAGCTTTCATAAACATGCCGTTTTGGCACTGATGTAGTCCAACAAATCTCTCACGCATGCACACATGTATTTAATAAATATTATCACACACGAAGGATTTAGGTACTTGCATTTTTTCAAGTACATTGTTCAATGAATTGTCTTTTTTTAAGTCCATCTCATTCTTTAGCTATTTGTTCACTTAAAAATAATTTACATGCTTTTATTTATTGAAAAAATAAAAAACAAACAGCTGAGAAAATAGATGTCGCCAGAGAAATATTTTATGCAACAATAATTATTTAACAAATTGTCATTTTCATAGTTGATAGCCCTGGTCTCTAGTCTTCATACAATAAAATAAATTATTCTCAACATTGCAATCAGGGAGGTAACACGACGTGTTAGCTCGATTGGCTTCCGGGCTACCACTCATAGGAACTTTTGACCAAGGAAAAAGGCCTGCGTTAGTAGAAAAATTATGTAGGTAAAATACTGCTGATTTGATGATAACTATACTTTGCATTGCCTATTTATATCTGAAAAGTAAATAAAGTCACTGACGATACTGATGGGTTTGAAAGAATATTTTTATTATAAATTGATTGTCAAAAAAATTTATGTATTATTTTTATTATTAGTTATGCTTCCTCAAAGCCAAGATAGCACAATTTTGTTAATAATAAAGATAAAGAAACGATGTAGGGCCCATAATTTTGTGCGTTTCATGTGTAAGCTAGACTGTGAATTTTATTTCAATTAAATGTATAGTTTTTTTTTATTATTTTTTTTTTTTTTTTTGTTATACTAGTTGTGCTACCTTAAACGAAAGATATCACAACTTTGTTATTACCAGCGTTCACTCTCACGCGTCTAAGTGTATTTCTATGTTGCGTCTTCACGCTAGACTGTTTGCTTGTGTACTGTCGTTGTTATATTGTTATATTATTTATAAATTTATAATCATCTTTGGATAATTTATACAAATATATAGGCGCTATTTTATAATTTTATATTAATAATATCGATATTATGATATTAAAATAAACCATATTATGAATAAATTATTGATGTATAATAATTTAATAATTTGTTTCAAACTTAGGAAATATAATTTAATACAATCAATAGTAATTCAAATGCTGTAAATGAAAAACAGAAGCGATATGAATAATAATAATAAATATACATTGTTACTATTTTTTTTACAAGATAATATAGCTGTATATATATATATATATATATATATATATATATGTTATTATTTATCCCTTCAAAACAAAACAAAATTACAGATTTATGTACCCCGAAATGCCTCAATTTTTTGTTTTTTTTTTTTTTCTATCTGTAATAATCAAAAAACGTGAATTGAAAAAATATCTCAAAATTTTGGAGTATATAGAGCTGCATAGTTTGCTAGATAGAGGAAAAAAAAAAAAAAAAAAAAGACGTTTTTTCGTAATAGAAATTTCGTGTTAATATCATTATAATAAAAACCGTTGTTTATGATAATGATTTAAGCTAATCAATTTGAACTTAATTTTAAAATACATATATAAGATTTTTCAACAACATTATCTTCATCATCATTATCTTCATCATTATTATCTTCATCATCATTATCTTCCTCATCATTCGAAATCCCATCTTTGCATCTTGTTACTTGATATCCAAGAATACTTAGAATTCTACTTTCTGCAAGATTAAACACTTCTTTGAATACTTCTAAAACATAAAAAAAAAAAATAATTAACCAGTGTTTGTATTATTATTTTGTATTTTAAAATTTAATTTATTAGATTTTTTTTTTTTCATACTTGTAATTGCTTTGATGAATTTTGGAATTTTTTCAATCATTTTAATTTTTTGTGAATTTGTTTAGAGTTTTCGCACTGTAAATTTACAGCAAATTTCAGGAGACATGAAGGTTTTTAAAATTTTTTTGGCACATCCTCCTGGTTTTTTTTCTCCTGAATTTAAGTTTTTCATTGTTTTCATCTAAAACAATATAAATTAATAATTTTTTTAATCAATTTTATTGACTATTATCATAATAAAGCTTAAAAGTAACACTATTGATCAACTTACTGTATCACAATAAAATTGTTTATCTGAAAACAATTTTTGTTCAAATATATGTAATGCTTTTAGTGATTTTATTGGTAATTCAATTTTATATTTTTCATATAAATCATCACTTTGGAATATTTTTGATTGATTATTATTTTTAAAATCAGTACGGATTTTTTCATGGTTGCCGTAAGTATATTTAATTTTGTAGAATTTTCATTGCCTTGTTTTATTAAGGTATTCAAGTTTTTCATAATTGCATCAATATCTATATAAAAATTAAAAAAAACTTGTGCGTGTTGCGAGTACGCGCGGGAGAAGTGAAACTTCTTTTGGAGAGAGTGTTCTACGTAGTATACTAGTATAATCTTATTTCAGTTATGCACATGCCTATTTCTTTTTTCTTTTCCTCAAACTATACTCATGAAGACTAGAGACTAGTCTTCATGAGACTAGATGTCTCTAGCAAGTAGACTAGAAACCAGGAGAATCAACTTCGATGGAAGGGGTAAATATTTTTGACTTGATATACGTCATAAATGTAGAGTGCGCCACTTTAGTTATTCAATTGCGCACTACGTAATGCGCTGTTTGTTTATTTCCACACCCCTCAGCCGGCCTTTTTAAAAAATGCATTGAAAATAAATGGGGTGCTCCTTTTTCTCAGCCGAAAGTAGTACATTGAATGACTCCTACACCCAACGATTGTACATAGTCAAATTGTACATTCAACGATTGTACATAATAAAGCTGTACATTCAACGATTGTACATAATAAAATTTTACACCCGATTATTGTACATAATAGAGTTGTACATCCAACGGTTGTACATAATAAAAATTTTTTACTCAACGATTATACACACTGACTTGTACAAAATTCACGAATTTAGCCGATCGCATAATACTGTCTGTAAAATAGATTTGTATTTAGTTGTGATATATTTTAAAAGATGTCTATTAAGTCTCTATTTTTTTGTTGTTGAGACTGGAGATATTTGATAATTTTTTTTTTTTTTTCGATATTACGTAGCTTACAATGAATCTTTATTTTATTTTTTTCTTTATATTTAAATTATTTATCAAATAATATGTATAAGGTAATAATACTTTTATACATAAATAAAAAAGGATATATATCCATCATCTAAGTTAATACAACCTATATATATTTATATATTAGGTAAGTCAATAAATGTATATTTATTCGTATATACATTTTATAATTATATCATTAATTCTATAAGCTTATAATAAAAATAAAAATAGGATAATAATAACAATAATAATAATCATCATAATAATGACTGTTATACTTAATTAAAATATATTTACTATATTTTATATATAAAAAAAAATTTATTCTATTATTAAAATATTCTGATATAGTTTAAAATTATTTTTAGATAATTTTCAATCAATTTTTTTTTTTTAAGTATATGTGACAATAATTAAAAATTAACTCAATATATATAAACAGGTAAGTAATATATTTATTAATAATATTTTAAGATATTAATTTCAATACAGTAATATTTTATAAAAAAAAAACAAAAACCTTAATAAGTAACATTACCAACACATAAGTTGTGAAAAAAAAATTAAAAGAAAAAAAAACAGGATTAAAAAACAAAAAAATCTTATGATATATTTATATTGTTATTAATTTTTTTTTGTATTATTTCTTTCTAACTTTGATATCTCTGATGAAAACTTCGTCAGAATTTTTAGGTGCAATAATTTTCCGTTTTCGAAGAATGAGTGGCCTACACCTTTGATTAAAATTGTTAGATTTATTAATTAAAATTAATGTTGATTCATCTGTTGATGATTTATTTGACGTCGTTGTAGTGACTTTAACTTGTGTTGGAAAATCAATAATTGGTGTTTTTTTTAATAAATAACTTTGTGTTGTACCATCTGTTGACTTATCTTTGGTTGTTGTTATTTTTGCTAATGAACTATCAGCATCATAATCATGAGTATCATCATTATTTTCTTGAAAGTTAGAAAAATACGTTCGTAATGATAATTCAGCTGTTTCAACTGATGTTTGTTGTTTTATTAATTCTTGTTTTTCCAATGAGTCAATTTGTGATGATGTTGTTACTCTGAAAATAATTGAATTATGTTTGAAATAATGACTATAAAAAATAAATATTAAATTTATTATCATAATTAAATATATACATATATTATTAAAAGAACTCACTTAATTTTAGATGGTACAGCTGTAGTAAGATTTTCACATGCAGCTGCAGCTGTTGTACTATTTTGTGCAAGTCCATTTGACGTAGATGGAGTTATTTCATCTTGTGTTGTATAAGTTATTGACGTATTTTTTGTTGTTGTTGTTTTTCTTGGTGTATTACTGAATATTTTTGGTGTTGTAATCAATGATGATTTAGCTATTGATTGGTCTTTCATTGTATCTTCAAAATTGAAATCATTCAAACAGTCAGCATTATAATCATGTTCATCATCACTTTCTCGAAAGTTCAACATTTCTTCAGTTAATAATATTCCAGATGTTGTATCATCGTCAAAATAGCTACTTGTTGGTGAGCTGAGTACTGCAGTTGCAACGCTATTGATGGCATCATCAACGTGCTTCTGTCACTTTTGACGAATATGATGACTTTGTTTAAAGCGTGCAGGTGAACGAGGCATATTTGTACTTAAATCATGAATGTTTGCAGTTGCTTTAAAATTCGTTGAACCTTGCTGCAATTGTATATTTTTGTGAATACGTTCTTGTGTTTCTGTCGTCAAGCAGTCCTCTAAAAATTCTTCTAAAGTACATCTATAAACAAACACAATTATACATGTAGCTTTGGCTTAATTCAATTTACAAAATATTTCTATAAACTAATGTGTTACCTTTTGTCTTTTAATTTCATTCCCGTGTATATCATTCTTTTATTTGCATGATTCGTTAGAATTGAAAAATAATTCCTTTTTTTTCCGATTTTCATTATATATTCATTAATTTTTTCTGAAATAAAATTATAGCATTATTTTATCTAACATTTTATCGTTGGTGTTCATATATTGAAGAGTTGGAATTGTTTTTGTTATAATATATACCTAAAACTTGAATAGTATTTTTTTTTCTTAAAGAAAAATCCATTATTATTGAATGTTCTGATAACTCAGCTAGATGACTGTAATTATCTGGTGAATAAGGCAATATTGTCTTGACGTGCAGAGACCATCTCTTTTTTAAATTAATTACAAAAATTTTCGTGTTATCAGGTGGTTCTTTTAATGTTTCAAATATCTTAATACCATCATTAAAAGTTCTTTCACCACCACTGTGTTCGATTGCTAGAGGTATTGCCCAAGCATATCGTAATATTTTGTTTTTTAATATATCATCATCATCAAAAGACAATTCATAATCAACCCAAGATTGTGCAAGTTCCTAAAAACAAATAAAGAGTAGTTTTATTTCTGTAGTAACTAACAACAAATATCTTTATTTTTTTTATGACAGTATAATTCATACCTTCATATAGTAAAAAAAGGTGCAACAAATCTGTGAATTACGAAAAGATCGTCGCAAAACTGAAACAACAGAGTCATTCAATTCTGTTGTTATCATTTTTAAATTCTCGATACCAGGAGCATATGTAATCAAATAATTCATTATTGCTTGGAATATATCATGAGAATCCCATTTATAAATGATGAATATTATCGGAAAACTCTGGAAATATTAATTTAATATAAGATTTTAATAATACTTATTTTTTACAGCTTTATACGAAATAAAATCAAAGGTTTTTTTATATGAAATTATATTCACTTACTATTTTATCGTCTTCAACAACATGAATTGTCATCATATTTGACTGAAATTCTGTTTGAATATTTTTTTTGAAATGGAAATGTAATTTTTCTGACTTTTGAAGATACATATGCGTCTTAGCGGAACCTAAAAATACTGCCATGTTTTCTTCTCTATCAGCTGTTATTTTACCAAGAAAAATATCTTTGGAATGACGTAAGTCAGGAACTTGCGAATAAAAATCAGACCAAATATTGAGTTTGATTGTTTTGTCGATTTTATTTCTATGACTTTTAACTATTGCATTTAGTGCTGAATAATTCATTGAGTCCTTAACGTTTTTAAAACTGAAAATTTTACATGTATAGTCATCAAGATATTTATAATAAAAGTTGGTGAAAAATAAATAATTTATATTTTTCAATACAAAAAACTCACAGAGGCATTTCTTGAACACGTTTTATGACTTGATGAGCTGGAATATTTCCGTTATCTGCATCTTCTTTCAATTTTTTACGAAATTTTTTTTTTTCCATGAAGTTTTTATCACATGCATGTAAATGGTCACGACCATCTTCATTACGTGATTTAACTGTTATCTTATTATTTTTAGATTTTATTACCCATACATTGCATTTAAAACGCGTAAACGCTGCACATCTGTATGAGCCAGGAGGAGCAGATTCAAATTCAGCGTTTGGAGTGATTAGACGTTCCCCAGGTTGTTGATGAGCATAATATGTATATTTTTTGTAATAAAAAACCCATGACCCTTTGGACTTGCCATGAACTGCAATAATATCTTCTGTCTACGTTCAAAAGTAAAGGGAATAAATATAGACAATAATTAACTAAAATCAAAAAAAAAATAAGCTTTTTTTATGAAAATAAGTAAATAAAATTATTTAGAATAGATTGGCGACTATAGTCTTACCAGTTACAAACTTATTATTAATAAAAAATAGCAATAAAAAAAAAACACTAATTTATTCATTTGTTTTTCTGTCCGAGAGAGAAAGACAAATTGTTTTGTTTTTTATCCCGTTCTAAACACAAGTTTTTATTTATACGTGTTCAAGAACGTCCAAAAATAAAAAAAAAATAAAGAAAACATTTTTATATTAATTTAGTTAGATTACATTGATGATTTTTTAAATAAATTAAATATTAGATATTTTTTTTAAACAATAAATAATTAGTAGTTAGTAATTCATAATATGCATCCGCCTATATTTACTTTTAATTTTTATTCGTTAAAAAATTTTTCAACAATCATAACAACTTGAAATATTATTTATTTATTTATTTATTTTTTTTTTCGAGACATTTTTTTAGAATAATTATTTTATCAATAAAAGTATAAAATATAAAATGAATAGGGGTGTACATTTGGCGACAGATTTTTTTTTTTTTTTTTTTTTGATTTCCTGGGCCATCAAGAAGACTTGACATAATTTTATAAATTGTGAAAATCCGGTTATATTGTAGGGTATAATAACTAGGGCTGGACACGACCTTGAAACAGTTTCGGTATCGGTTTCGATTCGGTTCGGTTTTTCGAAACGAAACCGTTACAGAACTGACTCCTAAATCGACGACACTAAACCGACACTAAACTTGGCTTTCCAGGCCGAAACTTGCCGAAAGTTTCGGTGGTTACGGCTTCGGTTATATATTTTTTATTTTTTTTAATTGTGGGTCATAAAAATATTTATGTTTCAATATTAATCTTAATAGCTTTGTAATCCGATATTCGTATGATAAAAAAAAAATTAAAAAATATATTTTAATTTATATAAACATTTTCAAGATTGTTTATTTATTTTATTATGAAATTATTTTGTCGCTCTCGACAAAAATACTATGATATAGCTCCTCAAATTTTAAAACAAAACAAAAAACGATTTTTTTATTTTTCAATTGTTTATTTTAAGCGTAGGAGAGTGTGGTATCGTTGTGAGTGTTGATGCCCTTAACTCGTTACGATTTTGTTTTTATAAAATATAAAAAACGAAACTTGACGAAACCGAAACAAAACGACACCGATTATTTTTAATTTTACCGGAGCTGACCCAAAACCGGAACCGAAACGGAACAAGGCTTGACGACACCGGGACCGAACCGGGACCGAACCAGCAATTTTTAAGTTTAGACGTAACCGTTACGAAACTTATCTAAGTTCGGTACCGTTTCGGTACGTGTCCAGCCCTAATAATAACATATATTTTTTTAATTTTTTTTTTTTTTTAGTAATATTTATCAATATTAAATTTAAGCTGAAATAATAAAAATAAAAAATAACTCTACGCGCAAGCAATTGCTTTGATATTTTTAATTTTTATACTTTTTACTTCTGTATAACGTGAGAGGTTTACTGTTTTGGTATTAAAATATTTAATATTAATATTTAAATATTGTGTGCAGATTGTACTTTTTTTATTTTACTAAAAAATAATTAAATAATATATAATTACACGATAAATATAAGTGTGCATTTATATTATAGTTCTTTTATTTGTCATTTGATTATTTTTAATAGTAAAAATTAATTATTTATTCAATAATCATCAACAAGGATGTGCTGTACAATGTATTTATACACTTTTTATTTTTCTACAATAAAAAAAAAAAATTCAATCAAATTTCTTACCTCCGTTTCTGCACTCATCGCAATTTTTTAATAAATTTACAAATAACAAATTAATCTTTCAACTTTTTTTTTTGGTTTGACCGTGTTATAACACCCCTTGAACTGTAAAGCTCGGTATTGCATACCGACACTTCCCACCCTTTCTTCGCGCTCTGTCGTGGAACAACAGAGTTCTCGGTGTATCTCGGAAGTTAACACAACGACTAAATAAGCCCGAGAGAGAAAGACAAATTGTTTTGTTTTTTATCCCGTTCTAAACACAAGTTTTTATTTATACGTGTTCAAGCACGTCCAAAAATAAAAAAAAATAAAGAAAACATTTTTATATTAATTTAGTTAGATTACATTGATGATACAATACATTGATGATTTTTTAAATAAAATAAATATTAGGTATTAATTAATAATCATCAACAAGTATATGCTGTACATTGTATTTACACAGTTTTCATTTTTCTACAATAAAAAAAAAAATTAGCAACGTGAAATATATCTATCGACAGTTTTTATATCGTTTCACTTAATATATTGCATTATCATGCAATCTCAAATTGAATTGGTAAACAATTTATTTATCCCCACTTATAATTTATCTAAAATTTAGGTCATAAAAAACTGTAAGATTATTTCAGTCCGTAGATGAATTGATAAAAGTTGAAGGGAAGCGACAAGGTTCGACATATTATCTTTGCCACAAAAATAAATTTTATAAAGTTGGACTTACAAATGCCAACACCGAAACATATACATGTTCATACTCATCACATAAACAATATCGGTGTAAAGTGAAAATCTTAAAAATTAATGGTAAATTAATTTTGGATATGTCTAAGGGTACACATGAACATAAAAGTACACCTCACTTGGAAGAAGAGTTAAAAATGATAAAGGAGCTGAAGATAGCAGCCAGATATCCATTAACTCCTCAAGTGATATACGATAGGATTGCACCAGGGTAAGTTTTTATCATTTATTACTTTTTTTTAGTCATAAATAAAAAAAACTTATTTATTTTAATTGTATATCACCATACAATCTACATTGAACTTCCCTACGTTTGATTATAATTTATAATTTAAAAATGCGGGATATGCGAATCAAACGAATAGATATTAATTATCAGTATTGGAATAAAATATATATATAAATATGCATCATATAACTGAATCATGAATTTTAAATATTAAATCGTTCGGTGATTTACTTAATGATGCATTTGATAGAATAATAATGGATTTATTTCACCGTTTACATAATAAAAAATATTTTAATAATTTATATTCTATGAATATATCATTTCCACACATGTTTTTCCCAAATTATAAAAATGATATTATAAAACGTTCGATAAATTATTTATGTAAAATAACAACTGCAAGAAAATCATTATTATTCATTAATAATAGTTATCTGTAAATATATTATTATTGAAAAACCATATATTATACAAAAAATATTTATAACATTATTTATAAATATATATAAACATAAAATGTTTAAATATAAATTAAAATTATTTTATCATTATTTATATTTTTATCAATTTTTGATTTATCAAATATTAAAACTATATACACATACACTTAATACATATATACATTTAATACATGATAATGTTAAACCATTATATCTGAATTATATGGTATATTATCATTAAAATATTAAAATTATCATTATCATCAAGATACAATGAAAAATCTGATTTTTTAAATTTTATTGTATCAATTTTATTTATACCATTAAAAATGAATAAAAAATATTTTGAAAAACCAACAATTGTTTAAATGATAAAGATTTAATTGGACTCGATAATTCAATTCAAAATGCAAGATTAAGTGTTATTAATTCATTAAAAAATACAAGTTTAGAAGGTAGTCAAACAGTATATCCAATATTATCAAAATTAAAAATATAACAAAAAATTGAAGAATTAGATAAATCAAATATAAATAATTGAAAATAAATAATAATTGATAATTTTAGTTAACAAGATCTTGGTAATATCAATCATTTTATATATATTGAACCATCATAAACACAAATTGTGTATAATATTAAAGATACATTAAATATATCAAATTATATTAAAAACGGCTTATCTCATACATATATCGAATTATCAACAATTAGTGAAAAACAACCTTGTTTAAATAATTCATTTAGAACATTAAGATTACTTGCTAAACAACAAAATTCAACGAATGATATAAAAAATAAATTATATTATTAAAAATTATTTCTAAAAGCAATCAAAGATTTTTTTTATATTACCACACACATGTAAATTTGGTAATATTGGGATTTTATTTTTTAATCACTTTGATGATAAATTTGTGATGTAACTGGTAACATCATGTAATTCATGATGATTTCCTGGTAACATTAATAAAATTTGTTGCTACTGTTGTTGTACTAATGCTGATGATGATGATGTTGTTGTTGCTACTGATGATGCTGATGCTGTTGTTGTATTTTTTGTTATTGTTGCTGCTGTATTTTTTCATGCATTCTTTATAATGATAATAATTTAATTGGTTTTGGTGTTGGATTAATAGTTATTGTATTTATTGTTTGTACACCAGGTTTAACTTGTGGTTTTTGTGTTAAATTTGTAATAATATTATCTAATTTTTCAATTCTTCATTTTAAAATATTTGGACTTGTTTTTTTTTATACCACTATTATTTATTATTTTCATTGATGATGTTCCAACAGCTTAACGTATATCATCAACCAATGGATTTTCTTCATTATTTGTTGTATTTGGTGCAAGACTCATGACATTTTTAATTCTTAAAAATGAAGATCATTATCATTTTATCATTAAAATTACATAATAATCATGCAAATTTTTTTTTGATTTATTTATGCATCCCTAAGTAAATTTTGATCAAAATTAATTATAATATTAACATTATAATTTTATCATTCGTTTTTTTATATGTAACATTTAATTTATTCTTAATATCTATTAATTTTAATGATAAATAATTATCATATTGTATTTTTTATCATCATGATTATTAACAACATTTTTAATAGTTTGATCGATTGATTTATCATAGTTATATTGAAATCTCCTTCTTGTATTTGATCTTAATTTTCATTTATTAAAATTGAATCAATTGTTGTTGATAATAATGTAGTTGATATAATCTTTTTTTGTAACAAATCCCCATTTTACATAAATTTTTTTTTTTTAGTTAGTGCTTTTTTTTAATATTTTTTGAAACTATAAACTCATCATCGATATTATTATCAATGTCAACATCACCATCAATATGATTTTTACTTGTTAAACCATCAAGTATATTTTTAATTATTCCTTAATTTTTATCAATTGAATTTATTTTTTTAATTACACTTTTTAATTGATGCATTAATGTGTCCAGTTATTAAAATATCAGAAGTAACACTAATAATATCATCATCTAATTTTGATGAATTATCAATTGTCATTTTGTACTTTTTTTTTATTGTTTTGATCAGATGTTTTTTTCATAATTATATATCATTTCAATCATTATAAAATTGTTCAATTATAATTTATGTAATTATGTTATTAAACCATATACTTGTTGTCTATTAGATACAGGTTAGGTTTATCTACTACTCAAAATAATACAATAAATTTATTCTTTTTTAATAGAATTTGGTCGATAGGATTATTTTTACAAAAAAAAATAATTTGTACGATGTTCTATAGAAAGAGTTTTCAAAAAAATAATGCCTCAAGCCGGTCTTGAACCCAGGCTAGTCGGATGATGAGCCGATGCTTGACCTTGATGGCACAAATCTTATACTAATATTTCAGAAAAATGTATATAAGAATACGACAAATAGCTAAGGAAAAGGATGTAGCTAAGGAAAAGAATGTAGCTAAGAAAACGGATGTACTCAAAAAAAGACAATTTAATAAACGATTATTGATGGGATATATATTTTTTTTGAGTACATCCTTTTCCTTAGCTACCTCTAAGGAAAAGGATGTACTCAAAAAAAGACAATTTAATAAACGATTATTGATGAGATATATATTTTTATTGAGTACATCCTTTTCCTTAGCTACCTCTACATCTTTTCCTTTAGCTATGTGCTCTTTGGTTTTTCAATAAATTGATGCTAAAAAAAGACAATTTAATGAACGATTATTGATGAGATATATATTTTTTTTGAGTACATCTCTTTCCTTAGCTACATTCTTTTCCTTCAGCTATTTATTTTCATTTTTTTTTTAAATTAATTCCTGAACATAATTGTCTATTAAACAAATTGCTAAAAACATGGATATATTAAGAATAAAAGCTTTTTACAAGAATAATTGTTTAATAAATTGTCTTTTTTGAGTACATCTTATTCCGTAGCTATTTGTTTATTCAACAATTATATTTAAGCATCAATTTATTGAAAAACCAAAGAGCACATAGCTAAAAGAAAAGATGTAGAGGTAGCTAAGGAAAAGGCTGTACTCAAAAAAAATATATATCCCGTCAATAATCGTTTATTAAATTGTCTTTGAGTACATCCTTTTCCTTAGCTATTTGTTCATTTAACAATTATATTCAAGCAGTAATGTATATATTTTTTTTTCAAATATAAATATAGTCATAGGCATAAAGACACTTGTACCACATTATTATCAATTTAAAAAAATAAAATTTTATATTTATAGGTATATCCAAGTTAAAGATAGAGTTTTCAACATATACATATTATATAAAATATTTAAATAATAATATTATTAATTTATTTAATTCTACTGTATATCAAAATGTTTTATTTGTGTAGGTTATGGTACATAATTTATGAACAATAATAATATAATTATTTATTCATAAAAAAACAAAATCCAATCAAAGACTATCCTCAACAAATTTTGAAAATTCGAATTTTTTCTGCTGTCGGTAAGGCAACTTGCTGAATAATTTTAATGTAGTTACTTTTTTTTTTATTTTTCTAATTATGGTTGACTTATAATGTTAATCATTAATTGAAAAATCTAACTTTAAATATACATCTGTCATTTTAGGATAAAAATAATAAAATTAAAATAAATACAACTTAAAATTATTAATTTGATGAGAAAAACAAATCATTAAGACATTATTAAGCATTTTGTTGGACAATAAATATTGTCAGAACGAACAAAATAATCATTATTCCATTTTTCACTAACTCGATTTTACCTCGAAAAGCGTAACGCCCCGACTCGGGTCGAGATTATTACCCGAGGTATGCCCGAGGTAATACCTCGGCTACTTATCAAAAATTTCTACCTGGGACCGGCTGATTTTTTTTTTTTTTTTCATGAAAATTTTATAAATGTTTTCAAGATTAATTTATAGGGAAAAATTAAAATATGCAAAATTAATTTATAACTTTTGTATTTGTATTATTTTTTTTACAAAATTTCGGTAATTTTTTTGCCTATTTTTTATAAAATGACTTTTTTAAAATGTTGTCGTGGGAGAGTGTACGTCATATCAAACATTAATACTTTGAAAACTCTATTCTTTGTTAGATATGAAGAAGTTGCTCTTCAAATAAAACCGAAACGAGTCGAAAAAATTATAAATAAAGAAAGGAAAAAGTATTCAATCAATACTAGTCAAACATTGGAAGGACAGTCAGATTTTATTAAAGATCACCCCGTATACAAAAAATACTACCAAGAAACTCTTCGGCCTACAAACGGTGACGAGGGGACAATTATATTTTTTGCACACCCTGATGCATTAAATCGCCTTAATAACGCCGAATCTTTATATATCGACGGAAATTCAAGGTATTTATTATTATAAAAGTATTTTCCCAGGTCAAAAACTTTTATCAGTCTGATTGCGATTAAATAATTTTTTAAAAACTATAATGTAAAATAGTTGTATTTTTTACAATTACCTCTTCTTCATTAGCCATCTATTTATTTAAAAAATTATTTATGTAATTTGAATGCATGAAAAAAATATATGAAATTGATATAAATTATAGCTTATCCCACTGTTACTTGGTAGACCCTTGTTCGATTCTCGTTCAAGCCAAATTTTAGGTTTAGAAAAAACCAAAATAAATATATATATTTTTCAAATTATTTAATCATTCAAACACTCAATTGTTTGTAAAAAAAATATTGAGATTTGAAATAAAGCAAAAAGTTCTTAATTTTCTTGTAATACATGACGTTGAGATCCCAATTTTTTCCGACTGTAATAAGTCGAGCGCGATACATAGTTTTTTGCCTGGGAATATTACTCTATAAATCGACATTGATATGTGTATATGACTTTTGTTATTAAAATGTTGCTATGACTTTCATAGGTTGTTCCTCACGAGCCAGAGTCAATGCAGTTGTGGAACATTCTCATGAAAGAAAGTGGAGCTGAAAATAATGAGGTGAATATTTGGAAATTGCATGCATGTTAATTCAAACAAAAAATTACGTATTCTAATATTTAAGTAAGCTTAAGAGTAAACAAATTGCAATATTTTGATGTTATTCTAAAACCATTTAGACAAGATTAGTCGGTTTTGCTTGGTGCACTAACGCAAACCAAGGAACATATATTGAGATATTACAATACTTGAAAACTCGGGCACCACAACTGGAAGAAAACTTAAAATTCATTTTCACGGATTTTGAGCAAGCTGCTATTTTGGCTTATTGTTATGTGTTCCCCAGAGCGAGGATTATAGGTTGCTGGTTCCATTACTCTCAGGTACCTTGTATTTTTGTTAGAAAGTAACAGTACTCACAATTACCATAATTTAGATCAGTTCAAGTAGTCGTACTTACAAAACAAGATATTTTGAAAAAAATAATAATTCCATTTAAACTAATCCAGTTAATTATATAATAATTCTTATTAATCAAAGCTAAATGATTATAGTAATATGAATTTTAATTTTATTTATTAAGGCAATTACAAATTATTGGGATGGTCTGATGTTGATAGAACCTAAAAAAAAAACAACAGAAGGTCAAAAGCTGGTTCGTCAAAAAGCCCCACGGGTGATCTTATATATGTGTAGAAAAATTCCATTGTTACCTGAATCCAAAATTGAAGAGAGCCTCAAATATTTAGCGCAATTAGTTGATGAATATGCAAATGAATGGCCGGACTTGGTAGCATTCAATCAATATTTT
Organism: Lysiphlebus fabarum; assembly: GCA_011426435.1. NCBI lineage: Eukaryota > Metazoa > Arthropoda > Insecta > Hymenoptera > Braconidae > Lysiphlebus > Lysiphlebus fabarum. The sequence goes on from WSYQ01001230.1 coordinate 52,354, forward strand.
ATCAAACAATGGTCTGGAAAAGGACATATTTTGACTAATTTCAACAGTCGATCGAGAACAAATAATGACTCTGAAACTTTCAATCGATCTCTGTTGAAAAGAATCGGTGGAAAACATCCATCATTAACAAACTTTCTTCGTAAGTTTTGAAAAACATTCTATGTATTATGAATATGAGGGTCTGGATGCAATAACGGCCTCTACGCTCGAAAAATGATAAAGTTATTATCTAATAGTCATCAAAAAATAAAAAATATATATATATATATACAGAGGCATATACAGCGAACGATAAAAAAAAAATTATTTTTCTCTTAAAGTTTTTTTTTTTTTTTTTAATTATTTAAGTTGTAAAAAAGTATTAAAAAAAAAAAGATTTCATCTATAATTATATCTACTATTATATCTTTGTTCTTTATCCATGAAAACAATTTAAATTTTTTCTGTATATATATATATTGACATAGAACAATGTGAAAAAAAACAATGTTTTTTACAACTTAAATAATTTAAAAAAAACGAGAGAATAATAATATTTTTTTATCGTTCTCTATGGGCCTATATATAGACATATATATAATTTTTTTTCTTCGATGACTTAAAAAAGTAAAAGCTGCAGTTACAACACCGCATTAATCAAGCATCATCAATAACATCATCAATGATTTGTGTTTTTTAATTCTGTTTTTTTTTTCTTTCAATTTTTTTTTCACAACTTATGTGTTGGTAATGTTACTTATTAAGGTTTTTGTTTTTTTTTTATAAAACATTACTGTATTGAAATTAATATCTTGAAATATTATTAATAAATATATTACTCACCTGTTTATATATATTGAGTTAATTTTTAATTATTGTCACATATACTTAAAAAAAAAAAAATTGATTGAGAATTATCTAAAAATAATTTTAAACTATATCAGAATATTTTAATAATAGAATAAATTTTTTTTTATATATAAAATATAGTAAATATATTTTAATTAAGTATAACAGTCATTATTATGATGATTATTATTATTGTTATTATTATCCTATTTTTATTTTTATTATAAGCTTATAGAATTAATGATATAATTATAAAATGTATATACGAATAAATATACATTTATTGACTTACCTAATATATAAATATATATAGGTTGTATTAACTTAGATGATGGATATATATCCTTTTTTATTTATGTATAAAAGTATTATTACCTTATACATATTATTTGATAAATAATTTAAATATAAAGAAAAAAATAAAATAAAGATTCATTGTAAGCTACGTAATATCGAAAAAAAAAAAAAAATTATCAAATATCTCCAGTCTCAACAACAAAAAAATAGAGACTTAATAGACATCTTTTAAAATATATCACAACTAAATACAAATCTATTTTACCGACAGTATTATGCGATCGGCTAAATTCGTGAATTTTGTACAAGTCAGTGTGTATAATCGTTGAGTAAAAAATTTTTATTATGTACAACCGTTGGATGTACAACTCTATTATGTACAATAATCGGGTGTAAAATTTTATTATGTACAATCGTTGAATGTATAGCTTTATTATGTACAATCGTTGAATGTACAATTTGACTATGCACAATCGTTGAATGTACAATTTGACTATGTACAATCGTTGGGTGTACAACTTTATTATGTATAGTCGTTGGGTGTAGGAGTCATTCAATGTACTACTTTCGGCTGAGAAAAAGGAGCACCCCAAAATAAATAATTAATAATTTTTTTTAATGAATACGACAAGATGCAAAATTATTGATTTTGAATGTCATTTTCAAAGATCAAAAGACTAGAGAAACAAATACAATTAGATAGATAATTTTTTGAAGAATTATTCTACAAGTACTTGTACAGCTTTTTTCCAATGCATTTGGAAAAAGATAATTTATTAAACAATTATTGCTAGGTGGAATATTTTTTTTTAAATAAACAAATAGCTTACGAATACGATGGACTTAAAAAGAGAATTTTAAGTAGATCTCTTTTCTTAGCCAGTTGTTTATTTAAAAAAAATTTCACTTATTTATTTGATGAAATATTCAATGTATCAAAAAAAATATATTACCCAGCAATAATTATTTAATAAATTTTTTTTTTTTGATTACATCTCATTCTTTAGCTATTAATTATTTATTTTCAATGCATTTTTTAAAAAAGGCCGGCTGAGGGGTGTGGAAATAAACAAACAGCGCATTACGTAGTGCGCAATTGAATAGCTAATGTGGCGCACTCTACATTTACGACGTATATCAAGCCACTCCCACTGTTATAGTTGATTCTCCTGGTCTCTAGTCTTCTTGGTCTCTAGTCTTCTTGACTATACTATACTGTGTTCCATTTCTCGTTGCCTGTTGCGTTGCCTATGCTATATGTATACTATGTTTCATTTCTTGTTGCATGTTGCGTTGCCTATGCTATATGTATACTGTGTTTCATTTCTTGTTGCATGTTGCGTTGCCTATGCTATATGTATACTGTGTTTCATTTCTTGTTGCATGTTGCGTTGCCTATGCTATATGTATACTGTGTTTCATTTCTTGTTGCATGTTGCGTTGCCTATGCTATATGTATACTGTGTTTCATTTCTCGTTGTATATTGCGTTGCCTGTTGCGTTGTCTATGTATACTGTGTTTCAATCTCCGTCCCCGACTTCCGTCCCCAACTCCTGACTCCCGTCCCCGACTTCCGTTCCCGATTTTCGTGACGAATTTTTTTTCCACCTACACTCCAAAAAGAAGTTTCACTTCAAAAAAAAAAAACAATATAATATATTTATTTTATCATTATAAATATCTATATGTATATATTATTTAGTTAAAAGCAATTTTTGATTTTTTTTTACCTTTTTTTGGTACCAATACATATTCATTTAAATCTCCATTTTCTAAACTTTTTTTCCTTAGTACAGTTGAAATATTTAACATATTTTCTTCTTCATTGTCTTCTATATTTTCATCAAGTAAAATACTTAAATTAGTTTTTTTCAGATTACTCGTTTCAATAGAAACTTTTTGCTTATTACATATATATTTACAATTATCATAAGCATCATTATCATTGACATCATCACCATCAGCATCATTAGCATTGGCATTATTATCATCAATTTCATTATTATTAGCTTCATTATCATCAATATAATCATTATATAAATTTTTATCAATATTATTATCACTTTTACTTGACAATTCATCTGTAAGAACACTTGATGATGATTTTTTATTTTGATTTTTTAAAACAAAATTTTTTGTATTATGAATTTTATCTGCAAATAAATTTATACAAACATCATTATGTATATTTCTTTGACATATATTTTATATGTTTTTTTCTTTAAATTACCTTTATAATTTTGATCCATTTGTTATTTTTCTTCTAATAATAGCTCACGTACAAGATTACTTTCCAAACGTTCTAACCTTTCTTCGTATTCATTTTCACTTGCTGATGAAAATAATTTTTTTAAACCTTTTCCTAGTTTTTTAAATAAATCTTCTGCTTCATCGTATGTATCTATTTATATTTGATTGATATAAAAAAATTAATAAAAATAATTAAATATTTTAACATTTTATTTTTTTATATGAACTTGTTTACTTGTTAAGAATATACTTACCAGCATCCGCAAAAATTTTAATGGTATTTTCAGTCCATGTTTTTAGTTGAGGACATTGAAAACTTTGGACCATTAATTGGACATTTTCATATGGAGGTGGTGGATATAAACATTTCCAAATTTTATTATTTTTAATTAACCACTTTTTTGGTACAATATCAACACATTTAATTTGAGGTTTTCTTCCTCTATTTATAAATTCAATAATGATAAAATTTTTTACTGTATTTTGGCTACATATTTTTTGTGACATTTTATAAAAACTAAATCAAATAAAGCAAGTTTATCAATCAGAGAAAAAAAAAAAATGATTGCGTATTGGTTTATTATTCATCAAATAAAAAAAAGTAAACAAGACACAAAAAAATTTTTTTTACATTAATGTTTCGGTAGTAAAGCAAATGCGCAGATGTACATGCGCGAAAATTCCTAATTCCATAACTTTTGATACTTTTTTTATTCACAAAAAAAAAAAAAAAAAATTATATTAAATCCATAATATTTATATTTTTTTATTAAAGTTTAATTATCAATAAAATTAATTAAAAATTAGAGTTATAAAATATAATTATTTGATGTTTCTTTTTTTTTATTTAAAAAATCCCGCTTAATCGACCATCTTGAAAACTTTTCATGTTTATAATTGGCTCTGTAATCGGTTCAATTCCAAAATGATTTATAAATTTACAATTTGGGGCTCATTTTCTCCGTTGGCAGCGCTTGCGTTGCTCTAACAAATGCATTTTTGGAATTGGACTGCTTTATTTATTATTTATTTATTATTTCTTTATTTATTTATTTTTTAATTTTTTTTTATTATTATATATATATATATATATTGTATACATGTACAATTTGATAAATGATATTGTTTAAGATTTGTAAAATCAATATTGATATTCAAATATACTATTGACTTTATAAATTAATTGATCAACAGTTTATTTTATTATGGTATAATTGTTGACATTTACAAAAAAATATATAAATAATTATTAAAAAAAATATATATATAAAAAAAGTATTTAAACACTGTTCAAATTTATCAGCTCAAATAAAATTTGAAAATTTTAAAAATAAAAAAATTAAATGTTGGAAACAAATTTAATGCATTAGTTAATCAATATTAAAAAAAAAAAAAAAAGTTTCTTTATTAAATAAAAAAAAATAAAAGTATCGTAAAAGTATATTATTTCCCAATTATTTATCTTTTTGCAAATACATCTTCTTTCGTAGCCAACTGTTGACTCAAAAATCATTAATTTATTACTGAATACGCATTTTTTATTGTCTATTTGATATAAAAAACAAATGCAATTGCATAAATAATTTTTCAATCTATTATTGTACAAGTACTTGTCTCTATTGCAAATACATCTTTTTCCGTAGACATTTGTTGACTTAAAAATTATTAATTTATTACTGAATATGCATTTTTTATTGTCTATTTGATAAAAAAAACAAATGCAATTACATAAATAATTTTTAAAACTATTATTTCCCAATTATTTATCTTTTTGCAAATACATCTTTTTTCGTAGCCATTTGTTGACTTAAAAATTATTAATTTATTACTAAATATGCATTTTTTATTGTCTATGTGATGTAAAATAATAGTTTTAAAAATTATTTATGCAATTGCATTTGTTTTAAGTACTTGAAGCAAACCATAATTTTGAGAACCCCTTTTCTTTTTTTATTAATGCCTCAGTTTAGAGAAATAGAAGGCACTCTATTCTAACCAGACATCTATTTGACGTCTATCGGCGTAACATTTTGATGTCATTTAGACGTCCAAAACTGATGTCTGTAAGACATCCAACGTCAAAAAAAGACGTCTACTGGACATCTTAAACACATTAGATTTCTACCTGGGTTGCATATTTTTTATTCTGGGTCAATTAGTTCATATTATTTATTAATAAAAAATATCATAACTTTTTTATTATTTGACTTAGGAAAATTCTATTAACGCCAAAAGATTCAGGAGGTCGAGAATCAATTTGAAGTGAAAGGATTAGAATTTGTTGTTGGATAGTTTTTTTTTAGTTCTTATTGTTTATAAAATAACGATATAAACAATCATAACTTTTTTATTAATTGACTTAAGAAATTTCTATTAACGCCGAAAGATTCAGGAGGTCGAGAATCAATTTGTAGTGAAAGGATTAGAATTTGTTGTTGCATAGTTTTTTTTTAGTTCTTATTGTTTATAAAATAACGATATAACCAATCATAACTTTTTTATTATTTGACTTAGGACAATTCTATTAACACCAAAAGATTTAGGAGGTCGAGATACAATTTGAAGTGAAAGAATTAGAATTTGTAGTTGCATAGTTTTTTTTTTAGGCCCATTATTTGTTTATAAAATAACCATATAAACAATCATAACTTTTTTGTTTAATGACTTAGAACAATTCTATTAACGCTAAAAGATTCAGGCGGTCGAAAAGCAATTTGTAGTGGAAGAATCTGAATTTGTAGTTGCGTGTATGTGAAAAATAAAAAAAATGACGTGTCTATCTTATACCAATTATTATTTAGTTTATCATAGAAGTTTCACCTGAAAATAATTTTTCTGTCATAACCGAATAATAAAATATTGTCACTGAAAAAAAAAAAATAAATAAACATTGCACGGCACACACACCCACAAGAAAATATTCGACAACCATGCATACATGCACATCTCCGTATGTACGACATGAAACGTCTCGAGAGTGAGAATAACGAGAACATTTCAGCTGAGAAATTTATTTTTTAATAAGATTTTGTTCCTGGCCTTCACGGAATATGATATCTTTTTTATTACCCGAACAGAAAAATATCAGTCTTAAACGAGCTTCAAGTCTTGAAACGCGCTTCATTGACCTTAAACTGTCTTGTGAGATATTAAACGAATTTCCATTAGCTTCCCAAATAAAATCACAAGTTTTTCCGAGGTCCCCAAACTCGTCTAAAGGCTTGAATTAAAAGACTTCGAAAGCATTTAAATCTCAGTCTTTCAGACGCTCGATTTGAAAGACTTCAAAAGCGTTCACATTTCTCAGTCTTTCAAAAGCTTGATTTAAAAGACTTCAGAAGGGTTCGAATTCTCAGTCTTTTAGAAGCGTGATTTAAAAGACTTTGAAAGCGTTCAAAGTCTCATTCTTTCAGACGCTTTATTTAAAAGACTTTGAAAGCGTTAAATTGAAGATAAATTGACTCTATTAATTAATTTTAAAAAGACTACAACAGCCTGTTGGCTTTAATTTAAAGACCTGAAAACTTATTTTTTATTTTAGAGAACATTGATTATTTTATTATATACATTATTATTATATTTTTTTATTTCATTTAATAATATAAATATATAAATAATACATTATAACTAAATTTTATCAAATTTATTGTTTTTATATGATTAAAATATACTATTCTATTTCTGTTAAATTTACAGGCTCTACGATATATGTCACATTGTCAAGGTCATGTTCAATTTTTATTTCAAAACAAACACAAATAATATTTCGTACGTCAATTGCAACTATACTGTTAGTATTTGAATACACGAAAAGTCGTTGAAGATTCACTTCAGCTATATCAAATTTAGGTGTAAAATTGCATTTTTTTACTATCGCATAATAATTCGCATTACAAGCTATATTGCAAAATGAATTATAATTATTGGAAAAAATCGTAAGTAGGCTTGTTAGAAAGAGGGCCGTCGATATATATGGTAAAACTATTTTTATTTTTTTTTTTCGGCCAATAGTTAGCCAGAAAATTAAGGAATTAGAAATTATGACGACACAGATCACAAACTTAAAATACTCATACCCGGTAAGAGTTCGCGTTCGTTCTAAAATTGAGGCGAGACTCTACCGGGTCTCTTGATATTTGATATAATAATATATATTTAATTAATATTTATTAATATTTATATTTAATATTGAAACTTTGTTTCTTTTTTTTAATTATGTGTTGACTACTTGAATATACTTAATCATTTTTTCGGACTGAATATATTTAAAATTTGATCGATTAATATTTAAAATAAAACAAAATGATAATGTAATCTGAAAAATTTGATTCTGGCAGTCTTAGATAGTCAATACTTTTTTGAAGTTCCAGTTAGATAACTAGATAAAATTAAACCCTATTTTATAATGGTTTGAGGAAAAGTTTCTCAAAACAATTTAGTTCTTGTTCTTTTCTAATGAATATTTGTAACAATTTAAAAAATTTGATTATCAAATTAAGAAAAATTTTGTTAATATGTAAACATTTTATGATTTGTTAAATGAAAACGTTCGATTCAGTAATTAACTAATTTATTTGAAACAATATATTTTTTTTCGATTAATACAAATTATGTTTTGAATAAGTCGAATCAAACATTTGATTTAAGATATTTGTTTCTTTAGTATATTCTTATTTTATTAAGCCAAGAGAAATATTGATTATATAAAAAAAAAGCCTACAGACAAATCATTATTTTCTTCAGTCAAGAAAATTTTTTATTTCACAAGATTCTCAATTTTTTTAGAACAAGCGTACATTAAAATGTTCTTTTTTTTTAAGTTAAGAAAATTTTTTATGACAATAAAAATTTTTTTTTTTTGACTTCAAACCAAAAATTTAGAAGAAAAAATTTTCTGACCACCAGGAAAAATTTTCTTTGTAATCCCGAATTTTTTTTTCAGTGAAAAAAAATAATATTTAAAATAGTAAAAAACTACTCGATCAAATTTAAAAAATTTAATTATGTCAAACTTCCGTGATTCTTTGGCGCCCCGTCAGCAGATCGTATTTCAATACTTATTTAACTTGTCAAACATTGTCTCTATTTTTGAACATGATAATTTTATCATTATGAAAATTATTTTAAATCTATAATTTAAATGTAAATTTAAAATATATGTTTATCCATACGGATTTAAATATTCAATTATAAAAATAATAAATTGTATAAATATTAAAAAAAAACTTTAATAAATTCAATATTTTGGATATTCTCAAAATGACATTATTTTTCTTATCATTATTCATGATAAAGTGAGTGTTAACGGAGAAAGGAAGTTAAACAGTGTGGTAAAATTTTGTTACATGAAAAGTCTGTAGATCGATCTAGACAAAGTCGAGGTGATTTAAACGCGTTCATAAAACCACCAACAGCAAGCCTTTGATGACATGTCATAACCGCAGCATAATGCAAATTTCTATGTTACTGTATATATATATTATACTAACTTGCAACAAACCCAACATCTAGAGTTGTCGTTGATGATATTTACACACAGCTTGAAATTACACTGGCACCATCATTAGAAGTACACATAGACAGATCTAACCTCACGACCCCTCCGCTGTGTTGCGGTTTACTTCGCGATCTTATTCTAGGTATGATCCGCGGGTCAAAAGGGGGTCGCAGGATTTGATTCGCGGAAAGGGTAGAGGGTTAATTCGTCGTCTAACTCGAGGTGTGATCCGCGGGTTCACGAAAGGAGAGAGAGGGGAAAGGGGTCATAAAATAAATATTATTATTATTTCGCTGCCATCTTCAAGTTTAGATTCCCACCATTTTAAATTTGGAATGCCGCAATTTTTAATTTTGGAATACCGCCATCTTTAATTTTCGAATACCTATACTGCCATCTTTATTTTTTTGAATGTCACTACTAATATAATTTTCTAACTTTGAAAAAAAAACTTTTACCTTGACCGAGATTCGAACCAGCGCTACTTCGTCAATGTATTTGATCATTATATCTACAATGATTGATTTCCTTAGTTCAACGAAAGAGCGAAAAATTCGTTTGAATGGTGTTTTGAACTAAGGATTATGATATTAGCATCAAGTATCACATCTTGATCACATCCTGAAGTAGGGCAACCTGGTCAATTCTTGATCAAAGTTAAATAATTGAATATGAATAATTATTTTAAAAATAATTTTCGCTGATCAAGATGTCATCGAGTATCCTGACCATATCTTGATCAAGAAACCTGGTCAAATTTTGATCAAAAAATTATCAAAATATATTTTTTGGAATAAACAATTTTTTTGAAACAATTTTCCCTGATCAATATGAGATCAAGTGTCCTGACCACATCGCGAATAATTATCGAACCATATTTTTTAAAATAAACAATTTTGTTCAAACACTTTTCCCTGATCAAGATGTCATCAAGTATCCTGACCATATCTTGATCAAGAAACCTAGTCAATATTTGATCAAAATATCTTTTTTTAAAATAATTAATTTTTTTTAACTAATTTTGACTCATCAAAATAAGATTAAGTATCCTGACCACATCGTGATAAAGAAATATGGTTAATTTTTAATCAAAAAATTATCAAAATAAATTTTTTCAAATATATAATTTTTTTCAAACAATTTCCCCTGATCAAAATGAGATCAAGTATCCTGACCACATCTTGATCAAGGAACCTGGTCAATATTTGATCAAAAAATTATTAAAATATATTTTAATAATTTAAGATAAGGTCACATACCCAGTTGTTGAACGCCGCCCAGTTTCTGAACGATAATGTCTATTTGTTACAATTACTAATTATTATTTACTCTATCATAAAAAAAAAAAATTTTATATGAAAGAAAAACTTTTCATTAAACTAATGAACACGGTGTATATAATTGATGTAGTTTATAAATATCTCAAAAAAAATAAAAAATATCAAGAAACTCGTACTTTATAAATAACGCCATTTTTCGGTTGTGTGGTAGTGTTGAACGTCTAGAGTTGTCTGTTGCTTGTCAAAAATATATATATATTTAGTAACTATATTTTTATTGTAATCGATTCAGAATTAAATAATCTTTAATTTTTAAATACATAATTTTTTTTCAAATAAAGTTAATAAATAATTATCGTGAATTCAATAACTGGTATAGTAAATAAGTAGCTAGCTTAGTTGTTGAACTCCTATCTAAACCCATGTTTAACCTCAAAATATGTGTTATTCGACTTTTTTAATTTAACACAATTGTATTTTTTTTTCGTCCAGAAATTGGTTCATTTTCCGTTCAGAAACTATGACATGACACTATTTGCCGTTCAGAAACTGGGCTTTTGAGAGGGATTTATTAAATAATTAATTATAAAATAACTATTATACTTTTTATATATTTTAAATTTTTTTCATTAAATTTGAACCTTGTTTTATTAGAAAAAAATTTAAAACATAAACTTTTTTCATTTTTTATGAATGTGAAAAGCACTTGAAAAAAATTTAGCCTAAACTGTTCAGAAACTGGGTATGTGACCTTATATTAAAATATATTTTTATAATAAATTATTTGATCAAAATGGATTTTTTGAAATAAATAATTTTGTTTAAACATTTTTCCATGGTCAAGATGTCAACAAGTATTCTGACCACATCTTGATCAAGAAATTTGGTCAATATTTGATCAAAAAGAATTTTTCAAAATAAATAATTTTTTTTAAACACTCTTCGCTCATCAAGTTGTCATTAAGTACCCTGAACACATCTTGATCAAGAAATTTGGTCAATATTCGATTAAAATATCTTTTTTTAAAAGAAATGATTTTTTTAAACTTACTCTCCCTGATCAAAATGAGGTCAAGTATATTGACCACATCTTGACCAAAAAACCTGGTCAATATTTGATCAAAAAATTATTAAAATAAATTTTTGTGAATTAATAAATTCCTAATTTTTTTAAAAATAATTTTCCCTAATTAACATGTCATCAAGTATCCTGACCACATCTTGATCAAGAAACCTGGTCAATATTTCATCAAAATATATTTTTTAACATAAATCATATTTTTTAAACAATTTACCCTGATCAAATCGAGATCAAGTGTCCTGACCGCATCTCCATCAAGAAACCTCGTCAAGTTTTGATCAAAAAATTATCAAAATAAATTTTTTTAAATAAATAATAATTTCTAAACAAATTTCTCTCATCAAGTTAACGACAAGTATCCTGACCAGATCTTGATCTAGAAACCTGATCAATATTTGATCAAAATATATTTTTTTGAATAAATAATTTTTTTTAAATGATTTACCCTGATCAAGATGTCATCAAGTATCCTGACCACATATTGATCAAGAAACCTTGTCAGATTTTGATCAAAAAATTATCAAAATATATTTTTTTGAATAAATAATAATTTTCAAACAAATTTCCCTCATCAAAATGAGATCAAGTATCCTGATCACAGCTTGATCAAGAAACCCGGTCAATATTTGATCAAAATATATTTTTTTAAATAAATAATTGTTTTCAAACTGTTACGTATTTGCATTTGCGATTACGTTTCTTTTTTAAATTTTATCCATTAATTTTTAAGTTTGGAATTTACCGGATGTAACGCGATATTTTAGTTATTTAATTTATTTTAAAATTATATTATTTTTATTTTAACATTTTTATAATTTTTATTCAATTTTGCTGACTTATTCCAATTATTCAAAAAGACGTTGTAAATAAATATTTTACATCCGTTAAAGTCAAGACAAATAATTTTATAATAATTATATAATGCTGACTACCATGGGAACAATAACTGGCTATTGGCTCATTATTAGTCCCACTCATAAATTTTAAAAATAAAGAAAATATAAAAAGAATAATTTTAAAGAGAAAACTCACTCTCGTGTTATACTTAAATCTGTCAACATTTAATAAAATAATTAAACACTTGAAATATTGAAGTGAAAATTTATTTGTGTTACCACCTAACAATTGACTTTTAATTATTCGGGGTGTTTCTTCATATATTTAATTCGTTGTGTGTTGTATTTGATCCATTGACTTCCATCAACGGCGGCTATCCAGACTGACGCGCCCTCAAAAACAATTGGATTTCAAAACTACAAGGTACATTTATTTTCTACAACCTAATCACATTCCCTCCTAACCCGCTAGCCTGTAGGTAATAGCAAAATAAGAGGATTAAAAATAGTTAAATGTCAGGTTGTTGTTTTTCTATTATTATCAATTTATTATTAAATTATTTCATCAATTGTAATTTATTTTAAAATAGTATCGAGGATAAAAATTTAAATATTTAATAAAAATAGCAACCTGGCACGTAACAAAACTGGTGTCAGAAGTGGGATATTGTAATGTGAAAGTAGAAAAAAAAATTTTAAAAAATATAAAAATAATAAAAAATTGGAAAAATTTAAAAAGATTGTAAATTACAAAAAATTATAAGACAAAAATTTTCAATAAAATAATTTTTTTTTTTATCACACGAGAGTCACTCAAGATTGAATGAAAAATAATTAAAATTTATAAACAAACGAATATATAATAAAATTTTTTTTTATATACAAGATGTCAGACAAAGAGTTTAGATTCAGTTCCGGGGTATGTTATGACGATGAAGACGAAAGTTGTTATGAAATTATAATAAATCGATTACAGGCTTATACACATTTATTATCAAAAAAATTAACGGAACAACTAGGGTTCGATGAATTCAATTCAATAGGGATATCTAAATTGATAAAAAGGGACGTAAATATGATAAAAGGCGCTGTAGAAAAATAATTTTTGTTGGAAAACTTAGAAATAAAAAAACAATTAAATCAAAAAAATATAGAATTAGAAACTTTAAGAAATATTAATGAAAATTTAATCAAAGACAATAAAAATTTAAACTCGAAATATAAATTGGAAATGGATCACAGATTACTAATAATAGAGTCTTTTGAAATTGAAAATCAAAATATAAAAGTTGAAAAAACACGTTTAATCAATTCGGTGAATCAAATTATACTAGAAAATATTAGTTTACAAAAAAAATTTGGAGAATATCGAGAAAGTACAAAAGAAAAATTTTCAAATCTTTATTACAAATCACAATCAACTAATAACAACGAACTACCACTAAATATTCTAAATAATACTAACAAACGACATTCAAGAAACTATGATTGTATTTTTATTTTTATTTTTATTTTATTACTTATAGGGTGCGGTCTCTAGAGCCCCCGCACTGGCAATTAGACTTTTCGTCCATTTTACCTTCCCCTACCTATGAATTAAGCTCCCATAATGCCCGATACATCCGCGAACGTCGCGATCGCGCACATAGGCAGCTTCATTATTTCTTCTGGTTCACAAAAATGTTTACCAAAGCATCGAAATCTTAGCTTAGCCAAGCCTATACAATAACATAATATATGACTTGCTGTCTCTTCCATTCCCTCATCACATTTGCGACAAGTGTCGTCCTGAACTAACCCTATCTTTTTCAGATATGCGTTGAGCCTGCAGTGTCCCGTTACCAGGCCTACTACCAGTCTCAACTGAGTCCTAGTCAAATTTTGTAGCTGTCGTGCTACCTTTACGTCAGGTTCTCCTAGAAAACAATGAGTCTGCCTCGCTTTGGGCTCCTCTCTCCATATTGTTTTGTGTTCCCTGTTTTGATAGGCGCGAATCTCCGATTTAACATAACAATCCGCGATACCTACAGCCGGACCCGGCCCATAGAGTCTCTTTGCTGAGCCTCCACGAGCCAGCTCATCAGCCGTCTCATTTCCTACTATACCTGAGTGTCCTGGTACCCATAGTAAAGTGACCTTGTTAAGCAATGCCAGTGCTCCCAGCTTCTTCCTCTTACATTCTCTTACCAAGATCGATTTATCTACTGGCGCATCCACCGCCATTAGCGCTGCTTGGCTATTGGAACAGATACATATTCTCTTATTCCTATAGCCTCGCTCCAGATTGGCCTCTGCACACCCTAGCAGTGCCAGCACTTCTGCCTGAAAGACCGTGCAGATTTCCCCCAATACAAAGTTAGTACCCTTCTTCGAGCCTTGGAGCCAGATTCCTGCCCCTGTACCTTCCTTGGTCTTCGAACCATCTGTGAACCGGACCAGATCAAATCCCGAGGTCGGTCCAGGTTCACTCGTCCACTCCTCTCGTGATGGGTATCTTACTTTATATCTCTTCCCAAAACAATACCTCTCCTCCACATGGTCCTGTCTAGATCTACACGCAGAGTTCATCTTTCTCTGCTCGTTTTGTATAGAACAATGTCCAGTATCGCCAATGCGTCCCACCCATTGTTCGTTTCTCATCAATCTGCAAGCAACTCTAAGTGCAGCAGTCTTCACAATTACATGTACCGGGGGCATATCCAAAAGTGCTCCCATAGCACAAATTGGAGTGGATCTACCCGCCCCCGTGATACCTCTCATCGCGAAACCTCTGACCTGTTCCAGAAGGGCCCTGGCCCCCACCTGCCCAGTTCTCCACCAAACGATGGCTCGATGCACGACTGCAGGTAGAACCACCGCTTGATAAATCCAGGTCATGATACCCGGATTAATACCCCAGTTCCTATCCAAGCCTATCCGATGCTCTTTCCATGGCCTCAATCGGGGTTTGGTTAAAAGCCCCCTCTATATCCATGAAGATCCCTACCCCCAGTTCTCGTCTGTTCTTAGGTCCCTCCAACTTACTTACAAGTTTGTGAAGTGCAGCATCTACAGACTTCCTTGGTTGATATGCAAATTGCATTCCATGCAACGGCCTATTGATTCGTAACCCATCCCTTATATATCTATCTACAAGACGCTTTAGTGTCTTGAGCATATAAGAGGTGAGACTAATCGGTCTATACGCCCCTGGTTGGTCCTTCCGTTTTGCGCCACTGCCTCGGAATATACCCCGTGGCAATACACGCTCTGAAGGTTTTACATAGTGGAACAAGTGTATGTTTCAACGCCTTTTGAAGCATAACCGGTAGCACTCCATCAGCTCCCGGGCTTTTATAGGGTTCAAACCCATTCACTGCCCATTTGACTTTTTCCGTATCAACCACCCTGGACCCAGTGTCCCAGTCCCGGCGCCCCATTCCCCTTGGTGCGCCCCAAGTATCTGCAAGGGTGGTTTCTACATAACCAGGGAAATGTTTGTCCAACAGGACCCCTATCTCTTCCCTCCGATCAGAGGCATAGCCTCCTCCCGGAAGTTTGAGTGGTCCACCTGCTGCACCCCCTTCTTTGGCAATAATTTTCTTAAGTCTGGCAGCATCCGGCAAATTAGAGGTTTCCCCACAGAATCGTCTCCAAGAGTCCCTCTTAGCCTTCTTTACTGCCAGCTTAAATTCCTTTTGTAGAGCTCTATATTGCTCTGCAGCTCCCGGCCTACCTTTAAGTACCTTGTTCAGGGCCCTACGTACACCGGTTCTAAGTTTCTGCAGAGCACTACTCCACCATTCACTCTTGTCCCTTATTACGCTTAGGGGACAGTTATTTTCATACGACTCGACCATCGCATTTCGCAAAAATATCGCCGCACCTTCAATATCACTCGGAGTGTTAAACTTTGCAGGAAAGAAACCAAGCCTCCCCTCCAGCTCCGCTTCATACGCCAGCCAATCAGCTTTACGCGGGTTACGAAAGCTTTGCGCGCCCTCCGCCGAGGTCGCTGCAGCCCAATCGAATTGGATGTATCTATGATCTGACAGCGTCGGATCTTTAGATACCTTCCAATTTTTAATCCTACTTGCCACTTCCGCTGTAGCCATCGTTAGGTCTATCACCGAGTTTCTTACACTAGTTAAGAAAGTAGGTTCCCTACCTTTATTGATGATTTCCAGGTCCGTGGTAAATATAAAGTCCAGTAGAGCTCTCCCCGGTTGTTGATGTCTTCGCTCCCCCAAGCAGTATGATGGGCGTTGACATCCCCAGCCAGTATCAGATTCCACTGCCTTTCTTTACAGTCCTCAACTAAGACTGTCACATTATTAGATGGAGGTGGGTCCGGTGAATCATGTGGCATATAGACAGACGCTACAACCACCGCTCCACCATCCCTTGATCCGGTCTCAATTTTCACTGCGACCAGATCCCTTCCACAGTATTCCCTTAGAAGGGTGGCATTTACATCCCTAGTCAGGACGCATGCCCTAGGCCTAGAAATTGTAGTATCATAAAATAATTGTCCCCTAGTTAGACCTAGTCCCCTGACACTACCCTTGTATGCCCAAGGTTCTTGTATCAGTACGACCTTGGTCCGCTCGGTGACTATCTTATGCTTAAGCAGCGCCGTAGCCTGTGAGCTACGGTGCAGATTGATTTGAACGAAGGGAATACTTACTCCCATTAGGTCGCCTTTACTTCCTCCGTCTCTTTCTCCTTGGGACCATCCTCGGTCTTTTTGCCCAGCACCTGGAAAGATGCTCGGCCCAGCCCATAGAATGGTCTCATCGTCAGCTTATTCAGCTGCTCCACCTCAGCTTCCGGTATGCCGAGAACAAGGCGCCAGCCTTTTGCTTCCTCCTTGTTCATCTCATACCTCGCCCAGCTGCTGGTGTTGAGCCCCGGATTCTGCCTGGCCAATCTCGTCAATATAATATTAACATCATTGACCAGTTTATCCGGTACATGCGCCATGACTCTGACTAATTTTGGGAGGTCTTTTTGGTCTATTACAACCAATTTGCTCCCTTCCCCCTTAACTAGACTGCCTACGCTTCCTCTGAGCCATTTCTCTGATTCAGTATCAGCGCAAGCAATCCTTATTCCTCCCCGATGCAGGTAGCATCCCTGGAATCTAGGGACGAAATCCCCGAGGGTAATTTCGTCCATCTTTTCCAAGAGTTCCCCCTGCACCAGATTGGCTTCTTCCTCCAAGATGTCCGTCCGATCCTCGTGAATTATCACGAGTTTTGGCACATCAGCAGTAGCGACTGCAAATGAGAATTTTTCTTTCTCATTCCGCCTCTTTTTGTGCTCCTGTTGAGCTGATTGTAGGGTACTCCCCGATTGCCTTGCTCGCTTTTGAGCTTCAACAGGTTCCACCGTTCCCTCCTTTGAGGTACCTGCTTTTTCTGCTCTAGCCCTCCTGCGAGCTGCACCACTCATCCTTTTGGGCTTGCCCAGAGGTAGACTCTGTTTAAGCCCCTTAGTAGAGAAGGTGTCGTTCCCCCCGGTCGTTGATCCACATTTCTGTGTCCCTATTCCCTGGGTGCTGGCACCTTCTCCCACTTCCATATTTTCTGGTGTCCCCTGAGGGGTCCCAGAGTTCAGTGAGCCCTGCGGCATACTATTTTTGGTATTAGAATTTTCCATACTAATTCCCACGAGTATCTAGGGAAATATATTTCCAGCCCAACAGAGCCCTGAATGTTGGGCAGGGGTCTAATTACAACTGGAGCTCGACCTGGGCCTCCAGTGAAACCGTTCACGACACTTTCTATGGTCAAGTGCCATTCAGCCCTCAGCACGGTGTCCCACACTTTAGCTTGACCAGGCTATTGCGAGTTCCCCCGAGCGATGGGTACGCCATCTTCCCTACGCTAGGATTACTTGTTTGTCAGACCTCTCCCCTCCGGCCTGCCCGGTATAGGAAGCCTTTACGAAGGAGCTCCTAACCTAATAGGTGCCCTCCCCCGGTATAGCCCTTCGGATCACTGAGGTTCACAAGCCCTCCCACCAACGTCAAGGTCATGTAATCCATAGAGAGAGAATGATTGTATTAATAGTCAAAATAATTATTATGAAAGAATAAAAGAAGATATGGGGCAATATGAAACAAATAATATTGATAAAAAAATGCTACAAAAAAACTAATCGAACCCGGTGGATCAGGCGGGGAGACCACTATTAAGGGTAGACTGCCACAGATATCTGACTCGATATAACAAACTGACACAGAAAAAAATAATAAACAAATTCATAGGGATTCTTTTGTAGACCCACAACTATCAAGCTCTAAAAATCGCGAAAACGACTTTTTTGACCCAATTATAAAAACAAAAATTTTCAATTTCAATAATATTAATAATAAAAATATTAAAATCAACGAAAATAATAATGAAGTTTCAAAGAATAAAATATTTGTATCGGCGGACTTAGTAACTGAAGAAATTAAAATAAAAGAAAATACAGATTTAAATATTTCTCCGAAAGATAAAAATAATAATTTAGCAAAAGAAAGTAAAGAAAAATATAAACTTATAAATGAAACTAAAAATGAATGTAATCAAAAAAATATTGTCAACGAAAATAAAGATACACTTACGACTATGGAAATGGGAATGGTCAACCGATTAATAAATAATAAAATAAATATATGCGACGAAATAAATAATGAAATAAATATAAGCGATGAAATAAATAAAAATAATAATAATGATGTAATATTTGTTAAAGGTGAAAAAAATTTGTGTATCTACGAAAATAATGAAGTGAATAATAAAAATGATTGCGTTGAGAGAAAGAGTTTTAATGATAATAATTATATTGAAGTTACAAAAAAAATAATTTGCAGAAATATTATTAAGAAAAATAAAAATAGTGAAGAAATATTTGAGGTCAAAGAACCATATAAAATGCATACTGATGTAATAAATGATGACTCTAGTAAAAATGAAAATAATAAAATAAAAAGTAATACAAGGTCAGAGAAATTAGATATTAAAGAGAATAAATCCCAAGATAATTTAATAAAAAAATGTTTGAAAAAATTAAAGTTAGATATGACGGTATTTAAAATTACAATTTTTAACAAAAATAAAGAAAAGGAAAATATTATTGATTTTATAATTAAAAGAAGGAATAGATCAATTAGAATAAAAACAAAACTTAAAGAAAAATATTATGAATCTCATAAAAAACGAATAAAAAAATATTAATATGTAATACTCGAAAAAGAAAAAAAAAATTCTAAACAAAAAATATTATACGAAAAATGGTAACAAAAATTGTTAAAACCTATGACATGATAATAATCAAAATAATACAATTTTTTTTTAAACTCGCTTAAATTAAATTAGATAAATATTGTAACAAGCTAGAAAATCCCTATCCTTATCCTTAAATGTACTATCAACAAATTTTTAATTCGCGGGACGCGAATTTTTGGTGGCCGGGGGTGGCTTCTCAAGGTTGGTAATTTTTAAAAGATCAGAAAGAGTTCCGTTCATTCTGGGGTTTCAGCAGGCTGGGGGAAAGATTGTATTAATGGAAGATCTGAAAGTATTTTGCCCTCGACTAGATAATGAACAGATAGAGTGGTTGTTAAAAATGAATAAGAAAGTATTAAAAAAATTATGCATTATAGCCAGTACGGACCTTGACAATATTTTAGTGGCGATCAAGGATTGTGAAGTGTTAAAGGACTTAAGTATTATAGTTAGTGACATTACTGGAGAACAATTGAAATATTTAATGAGTACAGCAAAGAGTGTCGTTAATTCAAATATGAGTGGATCTAACAAACTAAGTAAAGAAGAGTTAATCACAGCAATCATCAAGTGCGATAATAAAATCACTAGTCTGCATTTATACCAAGTGCCTGCAGTGGACGACGAGGTACTACTAGAGTGTTTTCAATTCCAACAACTCGAAGTGGGAAAAACAAATATAACTTCAAACGGGTTTATTGATTTCGTAAAAAAAAATAGTAACGTCAAATATATTGGTGTCGGCGGGACAACACTATCAGCTGACGCGATCGACACAGCAGCAGAAATGTTTGAGCAGAGACAACAAAAAAAAAAAAAAAAAAAAAAAAAAAAAAAAAAAAAACCTTTGTTTTAAATTACAAAATATTTATATTTTTTTTTTTTTCTCTCAATTAAATACAAATTTTTTTTTTTTACAAAATGGCAACATTTAATATTGTGTCAGTCTGTGAAATTTTTAAAAGATCAGAAAGAGTTCCGTTCATTCTGGGGTTTCAGCAGGCTGGGGGAAAGATTGTATTAATGGAAGATCTGAAAGTATTTTGCCCTCGACTAGATAATGAACAGATAGAGTGGTTGTTAAAAATGAATAAGAAAGTATTAAAAAAATTATGCATTATAGCCAGTACGGACCTTGACAATATTTTAGTGGCGATCAAGGATTGTGAAGTGTTAAAGGACTTAAGTATTATAGTTAGTGACATTACTGGAGAACAATTGAAATATTTAATGAGTACAGCAAAGAGTGTCGTTAATTCAAATATGAGTGGATCTAACAAACTAAGTAAAGAAGAGTTAATCACAGCAATCATCAAGTGCGATAATAAAATCACTAGTCTGCATTTATACCAAGTGCCTGCAGTGGACGACGAGGTACTACTAGAGTGTTTTCAATTCCAACAACTCGAAGTGGGAAAAACAAATATAACTTCAAACGGGTTTATTGATTTCGTAAAAAAAAATAGTAACGTCAAATATATTGGTGTCGGCGGGACAACACTATCAGCTGACGCGATCGACACAGCAGCAGAAATGTTTGAGCAGAGACAACACGCAGTGAAAATCAAAATCGACGCCAGGCTAAGATCAGGGATCGAGAACCACCACAGCTATCAGTTTGTAAGAATCACGTTTGCAGACTAAATAAATAAAAAAAAAAAAAACAACAAAAATATATATATTTAGATTAGATTAAATATAAAATATAAAATACAAAAAAAATCTAATTCTTAAATAAATAACTTTAATTAATGTAAATTTTATATTCAAATCAGGTTACTAATAAATAAATTCAATGACAATAATTATATAACAATGAATATTTAAATAGGGTGGATGTTGATCTTTCTGGTAATCCAGGCTGATTATGGAATCATGTTAATAACATAAAAAAAGAATCCAGGATTCCCAGATCGTTTATAATCAACAATGAATTATGTAATGATCCTGATGTTATATTGAATCAATTTGCATCTTACTTTGCTTCTACTTACGAAATAATGTGTGATAAAGATATAAACTATTTTAATAAAAATTACAACTGTTCTTTTGATAATAATAATTGTCAAGAATATAACGAAGCAAGAATTAGAATTAGAAATAGTGATAATATTTTAATAAATAGTTCTACCAATAAATTTGGTGACACAGATAAGTGTGATATTAATGAAATTATACGAATGTTTGATAAATTACCAAATAAGTTGTCTGCAGGTACAGATGGTATTCCATGTAAACTATTGAAACATTGTAAAGAGGTCCTAGCGATACCTCTCACTTATATTATAAATTTAGCATTATACACAGGCACTTACCCTGCAGTATGGAAGAGGGCCAAGGTCATCCCAGTATACAAAAACGATAATAAAAAAGAGCTTACAAATTACAGACCCATATCCGTTCTTTGTGGCTTCTCCAAGATCTTTGAGTTGTGTACATACCAACGTGTATTTGGACTCTTTAACTCGGTTGTGGCTGATCAACAACATGGCTTTTTGCCTAACAGATCAACCACAACCAACTTGATTGTTCTTAATAATTATATTAATGAGTCACTCGCCTTGGGTAGCCAAGTAAATGTTATCTACACTGACTTCTCCAAGGCGTTTGACAAAATAAACATACTTCAATTAATGCATAAAATTAGAGGTCTGGGGCTATCCAACAGGATTACTAATTTATTAGCATCTTATTTAACAAATAGGGAATCATATGTGTACTACATGGGCCAATACTCTGAGCCTTACTTTCCCTCTTCAGGGGTACCTCAGGGCTCTAACCTTGGCCCTCTTCTGTTTTTGATATATATAAATGAAATTGTTAATATTTGTAATAACAATTGTGATATTTTATTATATGCAGACGATGCCAAAATTTATAAAAAAATTACATGTTGGAGTGATGCAAATCAATTACAATTAGCTCTCAATGAATTTACTGACTGGTGTGTTATTAACAAGTTATTGGTAAATGGAAAAAAATGTAAAGTTGTTTCATATCATAAAACAAAAATTGTTAATATTATTAATTATAATTACGTTATAAATAATGAATCATTGCCGAGAAATAATATGGTAACAGATCTTGGCATTCTTTATGATCACAAATTTACATTTAATTTCCATGTAGAGGTCACAGCTAAAAAAGCACTACGTATGCTTTATTTTATTCATAGAATTTGTAAAAATTTTAAGAATACTAAAACATTTAATATTCTCTATAAAGCTTTTTGTATGGTTGCCGACCGTTTTCCCGAAATCTTTTTCCCGAATTCCCACTTTCCCGGCGGACAATTTCCCGAATACCGAATTCCCGAATCCATTTTCCCGAATTCTATTTTCCCGAAGGGTATACTTCCCGAAATAAACTTGATTTCTATAAAATTTTTTATGTTTATTAAATATTAATTTTAAAGATTAACATTGTATGCAATTGTTCGCAAAAAATCTAATAATTTTCTTTCTTCTTTGTATGTTCCGTAATTTAAAGTGACTGATCGTATCCGATTCTTGAAGTCTATCCAATTTTTCTTTGGTTCAGCTTTTATCTTTCTACCAAGACCAACTTCAGCAATAGCAATCTCTGTATCAGCTTGCTCTTTTTGGAACTCGGATGATGCTGAGTAGAGATCTGGATGGTGTTTTCCAATAACTTTTGTATTGCCAATAATGGATTATTGCACACCGGTTGTTATTATTAATAGTTAAAAATATATTGATAAATATGAGAAAGTACAAAAAAATTTTCTCAAGCTATTGATGTTAAATTCAACAGGTGTTTATCCAAGTAGAGGTTCTGATTACTCAGAACTGTGTAAAAAATTTAAGTATATCTCTATCAAAGATAGAAGAAATATAATTTTAGCAATTCTTGCAATTAAAATTCTTAATGGCTATATTTACTGTCCTCATATACTTGATAAATTACTACTTTAGATCCATCGTTCCAACAACAGTAGATCTAATTATTTACTGTATCCAAGTAATCTTACTATCAATCTTACTCTCAATCACCTGTTAATCAACTTGTGTCTCAATTTAGTGCTTGATAAAAATAATAATATTGATATATTCAACTTCACAAGTAAAATTTCAATTCACAAACTATCAGGATTATGTGGACAGTGAATGGAGCTATTAAGTAACCTATTTATCAATTAAGTAAGATTAAATATTAATTTATAATGCTACACATAATATATATATCTCATAGAATTAAATATTGCTGTATAATAATTTAAGACTAATATAAAATCTAAAAATGTATACCACATAATTTTTTTTCTGTGACCAATTAAATCTGCCTTTAATGTGCAGTTTGGTCTTGGTTAAATAAAAATAAAATAAAAATAAAATAAAAATAACAAAAAAAAAAAAAAAAAAAAAAAAAAACAAAAAATATAGATAAAAATTTCGTTAAATAATTTATATGAAGTTTTTTTTAATACAAAAAAATAGAAAAAAATTAAATTAATAAAATTAAACAAAATCTACAAGAGTACAATACGAAAAATAAAATACAAAAAATTCTAAATAAATGAATAAGAATAAAAACGTAAGATATATATTTCAATAAACAAAATGAAAACATGAATACAAAAAAAAAAAAAATTATAGGTAGATTGAATAAACTTTCAATATAATTTTAATTTTATATTTCAAAAAAAAAAAGAGAAAAACTTTTTCAAGATACAAAAAGATATAAAAAAAATAAAAAATAATAAAAAGAAACATATAAAAAAATTAATAAAATTTTTAACAAAACAAAAAATTTTATGTAAACAATAGAGTAAATCGTTGCTAGCGTTAAAACAGCTGGCCAACGATTTCATCGGGCAGGGAGTTGTTACGTATTCGCATTTGCGATTACGTTTCTTTTTTAAATTTTAACCATTAATTTTTAAGTTTGGAATTTATCGGATGTAACGCGATATTTGAGTTATTTAATTTATTTAAAAATTATATTATTTTTATTTTAACATTTTTATAATTTTTCATTTAATTTTGCTGACCTATTTTAATTATTCAAAAAGACGTTGTAAATAAATATTTTACATCCGTTAAAGTCAAGATAAATAATTTTATAATAATTTTATAATGCTGACTACCATGGGAACAATAACTGGCCATTGGCTAATTATTAGTCCCACTCATAAATTTTGAAAATTGAGAAAATATAAAAAGAATAATTTTAAAGAGAAAACTCACTCTCGTGTCATACTTAAATCTGTCAACATCTAATAAAATAATAAAACACTTGATTATATTTTAAAAACAAATATTAACGTGAAAATTTATTTGTGTTACCACCTAACTATTGACTTTTAATTATTCGGGGTCTTTCTTCATATATTTAATTCGTTGTGTCTTGTATTTGATCCATTGACTTCCATCAACGGTGGCTATCCAGACTGACGCGCCCTCAAAAACAATTGGATTTTAAAACTACAAGGTACATTTATTTTCTACAACCTAATCACATTCCCTCTTAACCCGCTAGCCTGTAGGAAATAGCAAAATAAGAGGATTAAAAATAGTTAAATGTCAGGTTGTTGTTTTTCTATTATTATCTATTTATTATTTGATTATTTCATCAATTGTAATTTATTTTAAAATAGTATCGAGAATAAAAATTTAAATATTCAATAAAAATAGCATCCTGGCACGGAACAAAACACTTTCTCCTGATCAAAATGAGATCAAGTATCCTGACCACATCTTGATGAAGAACCCTGGTCAATATTTGATCAAAATATATTTTTTTAAATAAATAATATTTTACAAACAATTTACCCTGATCAAAATGAGTTTAAGTATCCTGTCCACATATTCATCAAGAAACCTGGTCAATATTTGATCAAAATATATTTTTGTAATAAATAATATTTTTCGTTACACTATTAAGAAAAATACCTTTAATTCGCATCGAATTCTGTTCATAAAGGTAGTGGTTCAGGCATACTATAGATTGTATGTCGATGAAAAAATTCACACATTTTTTGAGGCTGAAACAATGCGTGAATTTCTAAAATAATGTGTGAATCTCTAAATGTCAATAATATAGGGCCCCGAAAGTGGCGTAATCGGGTGGTCGAAATCGATAATATTGTGCATAGTAAATGTGTGTGTTAAAAATAAAGTGGTCTGTGTGTTTACCACAAGTTTTTTCTTGTTTTGGTTGCCTTTGTTGTCTTGCTAAGTGCGTTATTTTTTGAATTCAAACAAAGCCAAATGGTTAAGTATTATCAATATAATTTTAATTTTTAAATTCTTTTTAATTTTCATCTCTTAAATTTTTTGTTATAGAAGATTTATGGTAATTTGTGATATGAATATTAATAAGGAGATTGAATAATAATGATAATAATAATAATAATAATAATAAATTATTGTTATTTTGTATTTTGTAATATAATTTTAATTTTTAAATTCTTTTTATTTAAATCATATTAATTTTTATTTTTGTTTATTTCTGGGGGGGGGCTTTACCCCCCCCCAGACCCCCCACGAGGGCTCCGCCCGTCAAACCTGCCATGACTACTCGCCCTGGACCCGTATTGCAGCCCGATTAATTTCGCGATGGTAATTTATTTTGTTTGTATTTTTCTCAATTTTTGTAATGAAAAATAGCGTATGTACCGCGTGCAAAGTAGGTAGTTCACCACTCGCATGAAGAGATTTTACTCAGTACAGGAAAGGGGAGCTCGTGAATGTCTCAGCTCAAAGGAATCTCAGACTCGCCTGCGGCTCGTCTTTGCTTCAACATTCACTCGCTATCCCCTCTCCTGTACTTCGTTCATCTCTTCATGCTTGTGCGTGAACTACCTACTATTCGCACTTGATACATAATATACTATTTTAAACAATTTTTCCTCATCAGAATGAGAACAAGTATCCTGTCCACATCTTGATCAAGAAACCTGGTTAATTTTTGATCAAAACATATTTTTTTGAATAAAAAATTTATTTTAAAATAATTTTCCCGAATCAAGATGTCATCAAGTACTTTGACCACATCTTGATCAAGAAATCTGGTCAATATTTGATCAAAATATATTTTTTAAAATGAATAATAATTTATAAACAAATTTCCCTCATCCAAATGAGATCAAGTATCCTGACCACATATTGATCAAGAAACCTTGTCAATATTTAATCAAAATGTATTTTTTTAAACAAATCATATTTTTTAAACAATTTACCCTGATCAAAATGAGATCAAGTTTCCTGACCACATCTCCATCAAGAAACCTGATCAATTTTTGATCAAAAAATTATCAAAATAAATTTTTTTAAATAAATAATAATTTCCAAACAAATTTCCCTCATCAAGATAACGACAAGTATCCTGACCAGATCTTGATCAAGAAACCTGGTCAATATTTGATCAAAAAATAATCAAAATATATTTTTTTAATGAATAATAATTTTCAAACAAAATTCCATCATCAAAATGAGATCAAGTACCCTGACCACATCTTGATCAAGAAACCTGGTCAATATTTAATCAGAATATATTTTTTTAAATAAATAGTTGTTTTCAAACAATTTTCCCTGATCAAAAAGAGATCAAGGATCCTGACCACATCTTGATCAAGAAACCTTTTCAATTTTTGATCAATATATTATCAAAATATGTTTTTTCAAATAAATAATAATTTGCAAACAAATTGCCCTCATCAAATTGAGGTCAAATATCCTGACTACATCTTGATTAAGAATCCTGGTCAATTTTTGATCAAAAAATTATCAAAATAAATTTTCTTAAATAAATAATTTTTTTTAAAATAACTTTCCCTAATCAAGATGTCATTAAGTATCCTGACCACATCTTGATCAAGAAACCTTGTCAATATTTGATCAAAATATAATTTTTGAAATAAATAATATTTTTTAAAATAATTTTCCCAAATCGAGATGTCATCAAGTATCCTGACAACATCTTGATCAAGAAACCTGGTCACTATTTGATCAGAATATATTTTTTTAAATTAAAATTTTGATTTGAAATAATTTTCTATAACTAAGATGTCATCATGTATCCTGACCACGTCTTGATCAAGAACATTTGATCAAAATATATTTTTTGAAATAAATAATATTTTTGAAAATAATTTTTCCTAATCGAGATGTCATCAAGTATCCTGACAACATCTTGATCAAGAAACCTGGTCAATATTTGATTAAAATATATTTTTTGAAATAAATAATATTTTCTAAACAGTTTACCCTGATCAAGATGTCATCAAGTATCCTGACCACATCTTGATCAAGAAACCTTTTCAATTTTTGATCAATAAATTATCAAAATATATTTTTTCAAATAAATAATAATTTGCAAACGAATTGCCCTCATCAAAATGAGATCAAGTACCCTGACCACATCTTGATCAAGAAACTTTGTCAATATTTGATCAAAATAAATTTTTCTAAATAAATAATATTTTGCGAACAAATTGCCCTCATTAAAATGAGATCAAGTATCCTGACCACATCTTGATCAAGAAACCTTGTCAATATTTGATCAAAATATAATTTTTAAAATCAATCATATTTTTTAAACAATTTACCCTGATCAAGATGTCATCAAGTATCCTGACCACATATTGATCAAGAAACCTTGTCGTTATTTTATCAAAATATGATTTTTAAATAAATAATAATTTGCAAACAAATTGCCCTCATCGAAATGAGATGAAATATCCTGACCACATCTTGATCAAGAAACCTGGTCAATATTTGATCAAAATATATTTTTTCTCAAATAATTTTTTCCTAATCAAAATGTCATCGAGTATCCTGACCACATCTTGATCAAGAAACCTGGTCAATATTTGATCAAAATATATTTTTTCTCAAATAATTTTTTCCTAATCAAAATGTCATCGAGTATCCTGACCACATCTTGATCAAGAAACCTGGTCCATTGGGGGGCCGACCACACTAGTCCTAAAATTTTCCAGTAGAAATAAAATACGTAAAAAGTTATTAAGGCGTTATGAGAATAAAAATTTCTTGAATGATATAAAATTATAGAATGATGATTTTTGAGGTTGCAATAATATTCTGTCATAAATAATATAAGAATTATTAAAATATGCCTGCTATAAGGCGCGAAAAAAAATAATTTCAAATCATTTTTATGTATAATATTGTTTTTGTAAATAAAACTTTATTTAGAATTTAAAAATAATGAAATTTAAACTTACAAAAATAATTTTTATAGAGATTGATTAATAGATAGTAGGTATATTGGGTTAAAATTATTTCTTTTTGAATTTTTTTTTATGAATATACAAAAATATGAAAATGCCAAAAGTGTAGAATTTATTTCTTTTAGTATATGTATATGACATTTTCATTCTGTTAATTTTTTCTTATCCACAAAAACCTTTATTACCGACTGTCTGTGACTATTTTCTGTCCAAACAAAAATGTCCCTAAACTTTTACTGTACAGTGTTTCCCTCTATAAAACTATATCAATAAATAATTCTTTTTTTTTTTTTTTTTTTTTTTAAATAATAAAAAAAATATAATATCAATAATAAAGATAATTAATAAATTATTACTCTATTTCTATAGAAGAACACTTGCAAAATCATGATTATAAATTATTATTAACTTCATTACTTCAACAGAATAGTATACTTATTTATTTATTATTATTTATCCAAAAATTTAATAATTTGTTTTTTATCTGAAAATAACAAAAAAAAAAAAATTTTTACAAATAAATTAATATCGGTATATACACCTTTATTATTTAATTTATTTTATTATATATTTACAATTTATTTTTGGAGCTTTGTAATTTAATTGCAATTAATTTGTACATCATGATAATGTGCTATTTTTGCTATCATTTTATTGTTTTATTAATTTTAATTTTTCATATTTTTACATATACTTTCACTAAATTTATTTATTTATACATACATTAATTTTTAAATTAAAAACACTAGTGTTGTAAATTAAAAAATGCAAATAATTATTGATTAGAAAAAATATTATTTAAAGTAATTAATTTTTCCCCTAAATTATATTTATTTTTATAAGCTTTCATAAGTTTATGTGAATCTTCTGGATATTATATAATCATGATCTAGATTGTACCATTGTTGAACTACCACCACCTTAAATCATGTATCCCATGTGTCCACTGTAAATAAATATATAAATATATTTAAATATAATTATTATTTATTTAAATAAAAAAAAAAATAATAAATACTAACATGTGCACCAGTAAAACCAATCAATTGTACTCTTTTATTTTTAATTGCTTTACGTAATGGTTCACGTAATAATAATTGTACAAAATCTTGTAATTCAGCATAAATATTACGTTTGATTGCATCAATAAATACTGTTTACATACGTGCCATTATTACTTGTAAACCATTTATCATTGCAATAACTTCAATAAGTGCAAATTTTTTTCATCAGTATAATTATAATGTGTTGTACGTTCATATACTTCAGCTTCTGATACAAAATCTTTACGTTTTCCATGATGACATAGACGTTTAACTTCAGCTAAAAATCTATCAATTGCTTTTCTTTGAAAATACATAAAATTTAATTAATATCAACAAGTAAATCTTGAAAATGTGAAAATGTTGTTGATACATGACGACAATGTAAACATCTAACTTCAGTACGTATATAACCACCAAATATTTGATTAATTGGTGTTGTTTCTTTTGAATAACTATCAAGTTTACTTGCTTTATTACGATTTAAATATTCACGTTCCATACCCTCAAGAAGATAACGTAAAAATTCCAAGAAGACTAGAGGTCTCTAGTCGCAACAAAACAACAAGGTTGATTTTCAATTCAACTATTTTTTTCTCAAATCAACAATTAACATAAAATTATTCATAATAATAATAATAAATAATAAATAATTAATCTAAAAAAACATCAACAACTATTGATAATTTTAATATTTAAATAAAAATTAATTTTATAAATAAAATTAAATAAATTACAATACAAATTGAATGAATTTTGTTTCTATTTTAAAATTTTTTTTTTATCTTAAAGAAATATTGTAACAAAATGTGATCAAACTGATACTGAGTATGTCGTGTTTATCAAGAATTTGATCCACATGATTATGTTAAAACTATTGCAACTGGTATATTTGATTGTGTTAAACGTACATAAACCAATATTTAATGAACCACTTGTTGTTATATACCAATTCGTACAGATTCACAGTAATTTAAAAAAAAAGCAAAAAGTTATTTAAAAAAAAATATAATTTAAGTTAATAATTCTAATTTAATTAGAAAAAAAAAACTAATGTATTATTTTTTAAAAAAATAAAATAATAATTAAATTATTCAAATTTATATATTGAATTTTTACTCAAATTATCATTCATATTACATATTTAAAAAAAAATACATAAATAATTATAATAATTTTGCATATAAAAAGAAAAGTTTACTCAATGCTTCAATACTAGAAACTATTAGATTTTATTATATATTACGATTATTTGGCCATTTGTCTATTCACGTCAGCAATGACTGCTGTATGCCAGATTATGCCACAAGTTGAGCATGTTAAATCATTATTTAATATTCTGGCAATACGTACTCGATGTTCCAAACATGCCTCACAACCATACCAATGATAGCAAGGTAATACAATAGAATTTGCAAAATATCGACACCTACAAAGTAAGCATCCTGTACGATGCAATATATTATGATTACCTGCATCATCGATTAAGTCGTACTGATGAATGTTTGGAAACATCTGTACAATGTCATCGTACGTACGAACATGAACAAAATTATCAATTTGTTGGACATCAGTAAAAACTAGATGTCCACCAAAATTAGGATAAATATGACTGGTTGCACTGAGAAATTGATCAATTTAAACAAGTCGTGGATTACGTATAAAAATATCCCACGCCCTGTCTACCATATCAAGCTTTCTAGTTATTCCGCTATCCTGTCTCCGACGTACTGTCAGTCCTCTTTCTAATGATAGAAATTCATTTCGAGTTTTAAGTACTAGGTCTAAAATTGACTCAGTAAAAAACCAGATGTTACGTCGATAACCAATTATAAATTGTCCTAAAAGGTTATGGTAGGACTCTATTGGATTATTCGTGCGATCACGTTCATTGTAGAGGGAATAAGCATTTGGGCCTATTCTTCGCAACCATTGTCTTTCGTAATATAACAAAATATTATAAAAATAAATAATAATATCATTATCTGCAGCCTCAACAAGACAATAAAATGCATTTTCGATAAGCGCAGCTGGTAATAAAATGAGTGTTAGAAGTTTTCTAAAAAATAACAATCCTCTAGGCCATGCTCTAAGAGTCTGATATAGTCTATTTTTCCCTTTTTCAGAGCTCAAATTTTTTATAACAGCCTGTTAAAATGGATTATAAATAAAATTAATAAATTATTCATTTATAAAATTAAGTTTTAAAACTTAATAAAAATATGTAATACACTTCTCTGATATTATAGTATAAATATATCATAACATTAAAATAATAATAATTGTAATAATAATTAAAATAATAATAAGTTGGATATAATTAATAATTATTAATAGTTTTTATAAACTATATATGATAAACAATTACCTGTGAATGATGAAAATGACAATGATGTATAATAGCATTTGGAAAAAACTCTGCTATTGCAGCTTTTAGAGCTGCTTCAAAATCCATCATCACTTGATTTGGTTGCAGTATGTCACCATATATATTTCAAAGTTCTGTAAATAGAGCTCGATTTGCTGGGATTGATTTGCGTGTCATAATTGCCCAGGCAAATGGCAACCACTGTAATAATTATATTAAAAATTTATATATGATATTTTTTGTCACAAATAATAATAATAAAAAAGAAAAAAAAAAAACTTTTATAATTTAGCACATATAATTATATAGTTTTTGAGTATATATTCAAAATAAGAAAAAAAAATATTTATACATAGAATTTCTTTTTAAAAAAAATATCTCACCACGTCATCAACAACAGCCATTATTGTTAAAAATTGACTAATTTTTGGATTTTTTGGACAAACTTTGAATGTACTGTCAATACACCAACTTGTTAGTGGAGGCAAGGATTGAGTGAATCCAACATCAGTATAAATTATTACACCTTGTACATGACGTACTGTTAAATTCACTG
This sequence comes from Lysiphlebus fabarum, assembly GCA_011426435.1. NCBI lineage: Eukaryota > Metazoa > Arthropoda > Insecta > Hymenoptera > Braconidae > Lysiphlebus > Lysiphlebus fabarum. The sequence continues at coordinate 84,861 of WSYQ01001230.1, forward strand.
GTCCCCGTTCAGTATATTTTGCTCTCCATTGATCAGACATAAGTGTCTCAAAATAATCTTCGAAGCTTAATATTTTTGGGATACTTGGTCTAGTTGCTGATAACCATCGCTGAAGTGATGGTCTCATTGTCTCAAATGGACACAAAACAGCACCATCTGGGTGTCTAAAAATTTCATTTATTTATATTTTTTTAAGAATAACTATAAAATAAAGTCAAGTTATAATATATAGTAATCGAATTAATGAACTCACAATAAAATATAAACTTCAATATATTATTTTATTCAATAAGTTATGCACTTATTTATTTATTATTGTATGTATATAAATAATAATTATTTTGTAATTTATATATTGAATAAATTTGGTATACTGCATAACAATTATGTTTACTGATCGTTATAGAAGAAAATTGAAAGTAAACAAATTTTCTTTTAAATTAAATAATTTTTAATAGTCAATATTCGATTACCATTATTTATTAACTTGAAATTAATTAATATCTAACATTCTTAATAAGTCATGCATGTATATTCAAATTGTTTATAACATTGTATTTTGTAGACGGATTTTTTTTAATATTTCAAATGGTCAAATAGATCTCGAAATATATTTACATAACCGTATTGGACATTTAATATATAAATTGGGTCAATAAAATGTGATTAAAGATTCACATAAATATTTCAAACAATAAATAAAAATCATAATTTAAATAATTAATTTAACGGTACTGTCTCGATATATCCTGATATACAGTATATGCTGTTCTGCGTGAATTTGTTTGTACTGCTTCATGAAGTGCTCCACGAAATGCATAGACCTGCGACAATGCATGAGTCGTATCACACGTGTGTTCGTTGTTACGTGCATTTCGAACTACTTGACCATTAACCAATTATGCTGTAGCTTTACACTTCCAATATTTATTATTTTTAAATTTACAGCATAAATACCTGTTACATATAAAGAGGAAAATTACGAAAAAAAAAATTGAGGAAAAACCATTTGAAAATAGACTTAAATTAATGCACGTTATTTTTCACTAGTATATAAAATAACAGGAAATAATTAGAAAAAAAATTTTATAAAATTATTATAATGATAAAATTAGTACCGAATTAATCCAGATGTTGAATTATGAGTTGATTTTATCCAGTAGAAATAGTTTTCGTGGAAGATTATACTTTTCTCTCTATTTTGGTTGCGGAACATTTTTTTTTATAAATAAATTCCGTTATTGATTTTGATGTCACTGTCAAGAAAGGAAGTTAATTCTGTCTTTCTTTATTGAGCCCTATCCGGTGAAATCAACTAGTTTTTAGAAAAAAGTATTTTGTTGTATCTCTGGTTAAATATATCCGCCATCACTGCGTCGTGTCAGCACGATTATGGTAGGGGAAGTTTGCTGTTATTGTTCCCTATCCCACCCTATCCTATCCCGTAAAAATAACCACTTGTTGGTATAGACCAATCCCACTCTCAGTCCCTCCTATGCTTCCCCGCTTGTGGTGGAGTCGCACCGCACAAGCTAGTATTCACTGGTATTCACTCGTTAAACTTTAAAGTCAAGTTAGCAGTGGTAGAATAAACATCTCTTATAACAATATCATGTTTATTATTTTTTAAAAAAGGTGTTACCATTATTAATAAATTATTAAAAAGAAAAAAATATATAATTTTTGTTAATATGGCTGATTGGCAATTAGGAGATGATTTTAAATATAAAATTTTCAATAATATAAAATATGTACAAGAAACAACAATCAATGAACTTGAAACTCTCGAAGGTGTGCCGTAAGTTATTTTTTTTAATTAATTATCATTATAATGTTCAAAGAGTATAGGCACTCTATATACGGTTGATAAATTAAAAAAATATTAAAAAAAACAAAATGTGATTGTGTACATACGTAGACTTGGTATAACTTGACATGAGGGCTGTGATATAATTCAACAATCATATGATCATTATTAACTTTAATTATTTGCTTGCTATAAAAATAATTCCCATTTATGAATTCAATTAAAATTTAGAAATAATTCAAATGCATATGTTGACTAGTTAATAGTTATATATTCTACTTCTTACATGATAATTTAGTTTTAATTTCATCTTCATATTTGTAGGAAAAATAAATAAATCATACAATATATAAAATAGGTATATTCATAAAAAAGACAAAGAAATGAAAAAAATGAAATGCGTAGGTGACCTTGTGATGAATGTAAGCCCATTGCCGAAAGAATATATTATGCTATATAGGGATAAATGAAAGAGAAAAAAAAAAAAAAAAAAAAAAAAAAAA
>WSYQ01001232.1:0-66106 GCA_011426435.1 Lysiphlebus fabarum
AAAAATATAATATCAATAATAAAGATAATTAATAAATTATTACTCTATTTCTATAGAAGAACACTTGCAAAATCATGATTATAAATTATTATTAACTTCATTACTTCAACAGAATAGTATACTTATTTATTTATTATTATTTATCCAAAAATTTAATAATTTGTTTTTTATCTGAAAATAACAAAAAAAAAAAAATTTTTACAAATAAATTAATATCGGTATATACACCTTTATTATTTAATTTATTTTATTATATATTTACAATTTATTTTTGGAGCTTTGTAATTTAATTGCAATTAATTTGTACATCATGATAATGTGCTATTTTTGCTATCATTTTATTGTTTTATTAATTTTAATTTTTCATATTTTTACATATACTTTCACTAAATTTATTTATTTATACATACATTAATTTTTAAATTAAAAACACTAGTGTTGTAAATTAAAAAATGCAAATAATTATTGATTAGAAAAAATATTATTTAAAGTAATTAATTTTTCCCCTAAATTATATTTATTTTTATAAGCTTTCATAAGTTTATGTGAATCTTCTGGATATTATATAATCATGATCTAGATTGTACCATTGTTGAACTACCACCACCTTAAATCATGTATCCCATGTGTCCACTGTAAATAAATATATAAATATATTTAAATATAATTATTATTTATTTAAATAAAAAAAAAAATAATAAATACTAACATGTGCACCAGTAAAACCAATCAATTGTACTCTTTTATTTTTAATTGCTTTACGTAATGGTTCACGTAATAATAATTGTACAAAATCTTGTAATTCAGCATAAATATTACGTTTGATTGCATCAATAAATACTGTTTACATACGTGCCATTATTACTTGTAAACCATTTATCATTGCAATAACTTCAATAAGTGCAAATTTTTTTCATCAGTATAATTATAATGTGTTGTACGTTCATATACTTCAGCTTCTGATACAAAATCTTTACGTTTTCCATGATGACATAGACGTTTAACTTCAGCTAAAAATCTATCAATTGCTTTTCTTTGAAAATACATAAAATTTAATTAATATCAACAAGTAAATCTTGAAAATGTGAAAATGTTGTTGATACATGACGACAATGTAAACATCTAACTTCAGTACGTATATAACCACCAAATATTTGATTAATTGGTGTTGTTTCTTTTGAATAACTATCAAGTTTACTTGCTTTATTACGATTTAAATATTCACGTTCCATACCCTCAAGAAGATAACGTAAAAATTCCAAGAAGACTAGAGGTCTCTAGTCGCAACAAAACAACAAGGTTGATTTTCAATTCAACTATTTTTTTCTCAAATCAACAATTAACATAAAATTATTCATAATAATAATAATAAATAATAAATAATTAATCTAAAAAAACATCAACAACTATTGATAATTTTAATATTTAAATAAAAATTAATTTTATAAATAAAATTAAATAAATTACAATACAAATTGAATGAATTTTGTTTCTATTTTAAAATTTTTTTTTTATCTTAAAGAAATATTGTAACAAAATGTGATCAAACTGATACTGAGTATGTCGTGTTTATCAAGAATTTGATCCACATGATTATGTTAAAACTATTGCAACTGGTATATTTGATTGTGTTAAACGTACATAAACCAATATTTAATGAACCACTTGTTGTTATATACCAATTCGTACAGATTCACAGTAATTTAAAAAAAAAGCAAAAAGTTATTTAAAAAAAAATATAATTTAAGTTAATAATTCTAATTTAATTAGAAAAAAAAAACTAATGTATTATTTTTTAAAAAAATAAAATAATAATTAAATTATTCAAATTTATATATTGAATTTTTACTCAAATTATCATTCATATTACATATTTAAAAAAAAATACATAAATAATTATAATAATTTTGCATATAAAAAGAAAAGTTTACTCAATGCTTCAATACTAGAAACTATTAGATTTTATTATATATTACGATTATTTGGCCATTTGTCTATTCACGTCAGCAATGACTGCTGTATGCCAGATTATGCCACAAGTTGAGCATGTTAAATCATTATTTAATATTCTGGCAATACGTACTCGATGTTCCAAACATGCCTCACAACCATACCAATGATAGCAAGGTAATACAATAGAATTTGCAAAATATCGACACCTACAAAGTAAGCATCCTGTACGATGCAATATATTATGATTACCTGCATCATCGATTAAGTCGTACTGATGAATGTTTGGAAACATCTGTACAATGTCATCGTACGTACGAACATGAACAAAATTATCAATTTGTTGGACATCAGTAAAAACTAGATGTCCACCAAAATTAGGATAAATATGACTGGTTGCACTGAGAAATTGATCAATTTAAACAAGTCGTGGATTACGTATAAAAATATCCCACGCCCTGTCTACCATATCAAGCTTTCTAGTTATTCCGCTATCCTGTCTCCGACGTACTGTCAGTCCTCTTTCTAATGATAGAAATTCATTTCGAGTTTTAAGTACTAGGTCTAAAATTGACTCAGTAAAAAACCAGATGTTACGTCGATAACCAATTATAAATTGTCCTAAAAGGTTATGGTAGGACTCTATTGGATTATTCGTGCGATCACGTTCATTGTAGAGGGAATAAGCATTTGGGCCTATTCTTCGCAACCATTGTCTTTCGTAATATAACAAAATATTATAAAAATAAATAATAATATCATTATCTGCAGCCTCAACAAGACAATAAAATGCATTTTCGATAAGCGCAGCTGGTAATAAAATGAGTGTTAGAAGTTTTCTAAAAAATAACAATCCTCTAGGCCATGCTCTAAGAGTCTGATATAGTCTATTTTTCCCTTTTTCAGAGCTCAAATTTTTTATAACAGCCTGTTAAAATGGATTATAAATAAAATTAATAAATTATTCATTTATAAAATTAAGTTTTAAAACTTAATAAAAATATGTAATACACTTCTCTGATATTATAGTATAAATATATCATAACATTAAAATAATAATAATTGTAATAATAATTAAAATAATAATAAGTTGGATATAATTAATAATTATTAATAGTTTTTATAAACTATATATGATAAACAATTACCTGTGAATGATGAAAATGACAATGATGTATAATAGCATTTGGAAAAAACTCTGCTATTGCAGCTTTTAGAGCTGCTTCAAAATCCATCATCACTTGATTTGGTTGCAGTATGTCACCATATATATTTCAAAGTTCTGTAAATAGAGCTCGATTTGCTGGGATTGATTTGCGTGTCATAATTGCCCAGGCAAATGGCAACCACTGTAATAATTATATTAAAAATTTATATATGATATTTTTTGTCACAAATAATAATAATAAAAAAGAAAAAAAAAAAACTTTTATAATTTAGCACATATAATTATATAGTTTTTGAGTATATATTCAAAATAAGAAAAAAAAATATTTATACATAGAATTTCTTTTTAAAAAAAATATCTCACCACGTCATCAACAACAGCCATTATTGTTAAAAATTGACTAATTTTTGGATTTTTTGGACAAACTTTGAATGTACTGTCAATACACCAACTTGTTAGTGGAGGCAAGGATTGAGTGAATCCAACATCAGTATAAATTATTACACCTTGTACATGACGTACTGTTAAATTCACTGGTCCCCGTTCAGTATATTTTGCTCTCCATTGATCAGACATAAGTGTCTCAAAATAATCTTCGAAGCTTAATATTTTTGGGATACTTGGTCTAGTTGCTGATAACCATCGCTGAAGTGATGGTCTCATTGTCTCAAATGGACACAAAACAGCACCATCTGGGTGTCTAAAAATTTCATTTATTTATATTTTTTTAAGAATAACTATAAAATAAAGTCAAGTTATAATATATAGTAATCGAATTAATGAACTCACAATAAAATATAAACTTCAATATATTATTTTATTCAATAAGTTATGCACTTATTTATTTATTATTGTATGTATATAAATAATAATTATTTTGTAATTTATATATTGAATAAATTTGGTATACTGCATAACAATTATGTTTACTGATCGTTATAGAAGAAAATTGAAAGTAAACAAATTTTCTTTTAAATTAAATAATTTTTAATAGTCAATATTCGATTACCATTATTTATTAACTTGAAATTAATTAATATCTAACATTCTTAATAAGTCATGCATGTATATTCAAATTGTTTATAACATTGTATTTTGTAGACGGATTTTTTTTAATATTTCAAATGGTCAAATAGATCTCGAAATATATTTACATAACCGTATTGGACATTTAATATATAAATTGGGTCAATAAAATGTGATTAAAGATTCACATAAATATTTCAAACAATAAATAAAAATCATAATTTAAATAATTAATTTAACGGTACTGTCTCGATATATCCTGATATACAGTATATGCTGTTCTGCGTGAATTTGTTTGTACTGCTTCATGAAGTGCTCCACGAAATGCATAGACCTGCGACAATGCATGAGTCGTATCACACGTGTGTTCGTTGTTACGTGCATTTCGAACTACTTGACCATTAACCAATTATGCTGTAGCTTTACACTTCCAATATTTATTATTTTTAAATTTACAGCATAAATACCTGTTACATATAAAGAGGAAAATTACGAAAAAAAAAATTGAGGAAAAACCATTTGAAAATAGACTTAAATTAATGCACGTTATTTTTCACTAGTATATAAAATAACAGGAAATAATTAGAAAAAAAATTTTATAAAATTATTATAATGATAAAATTAGTACCGAATTAATCCAGATGTTGAATTATGAGTTGATTTTATCCAGTAGAAATAGTTTTCGTGGAAGATTATACTTTTCTCTCTATTTTGGTTGCGGAACATTTTTTTTTATAAATAAATTCCGTTATTGATTTTGATGTCACTGTCAAGAAAGGAAGTTAATTCTGTCTTTCTTTATTGAGCCCTATCCGGTGAAATCAACTAGTTTTTAGAAAAAAGTATTTTGTTGTATCTCTGGTTAAATATATCCGCCATCACTGCGTCGTGTCAGCACGATTATGGTAGGGGAAGTTTGCTGTTATTGTTCCCTATCCCACCCTATCCTATCCCGTAAAAATAACCACTTGTTGGTATAGACCAATCCCACTCTCAGTCCCTCCTATGCTTCCCCGCTTGTGGTGGAGTCGCACCGCACAAGCTAGTATTCACTGGTATTCACTCGTTAAACTTTAAAGTCAAGTTAGCAGTGGTAGAATAAACATCTCTTATAACAATATCATGTTTATTATTTTTTAAAAAAGGTGTTACCATTATTAATAAATTATTAAAAAGAAAAAAATATATAATTTTTGTTAATATGGCTGATTGGCAATTAGGAGATGATTTTAAATATAAAATTTTCAATAATATAAAATATGTACAAGAAACAACAATCAATGAACTTGAAACTCTCGAAGGTGTGCCGTAAGTTATTTTTTTTAATTAATTATCATTATAATGTTCAAAGAGTATAGGCACTCTATATACGGTTGATAAATTAAAAAAATATTAAAAAAAACAAAATGTGATTGTGTACATACGTAGACTTGGTATAACTTGACATGAGGGCTGTGATATAATTCAACAATCATATGATCATTATTAACTTTAATTATTTGCTTGCTATAAAAATAATTCCCATTTATGAATTCAATTAAAATTTAGAAATAATTCAAATGCATATGTTGACTAGTTAATAGTTATATATTCTACTTCTTACATGATAATTTAGTTTTAATTTCATCTTCATATTTGTAGGAAAAATAAATAAATCATACAATATATAAAATAGGTATATTCATAAAAAAGACAAAGAAATGAAAAAAATGAAATGCGTAGGTGACCTTGTGATGAATGTAAGCCCATTGCCGAAAGAATATATTATGCTATATAGGGATAAATGAGACAGAGAAAGAAAAAAAAAAAAAAAAAAAAAAAAAAAGGTGAATTTTTATAAAAAAAAATAAAAAATAAACAAAATAAACTTTGTAGATAAATTAGCTTCTTTTGTGAAATGTTTTTTTTTTTTTTATGAAAGGCTATACAATATATATATATATATATATTGAAGGGGGTGATTTTTGAATAAACCGTGTGACGACGGATGAGGCCGTACATGCTCGATAGCACACAGCAATAGCCATCAGTGCGCAAAAACATCGCGCATGTACTATGCGCATTTATATACACACACATGTATTGCGGGAGCCTGCGGGTATCCCCACCTCTAATGATCCCCGTCTATTTTTTTTCCTTTCTTTTTTTTTTACGCCACTGTATACTGCTGTATACCATGATGAATTTGCTTATTCATTCTGGCGCAAGTAAAAACAAAAAAGGGGGAAAAAATTAGAGGGGGATCTGGCGAAAGAACGCACCTAGTAGTAGTATTGTGATCATTTTCGAAATATTGTTATAAATAAATAGTATAAAAATATACAAGTATTTTTGCATGATAGTTAAATGTATTTATAAATTCAGAAAGACTCTCACGATGAATTATTGACATGATAAACTTTTTATCACTACGATATGTTTTAATAGCTGTAAAAAAAAAAACACATTATATTTAATTTTGTTAAGAATATATTTGTTTTTTTTTTAATATATTTTTTTTTTTACAAACCAATTCTGGAAAGTAAATTTGATGGACCCAACATTTTACCAACAATTAGATACATTGTTGGTTCTTTATCAGTGGCTATTGGACTTTTTAGAATAATCTTTAAAAAAAATAAAAAAAAAACAATTATTTTTATCATCATATAACTTTAACAAAATATTATTTATAATTTCATAAAAAAAAAAAATATACCTCTATATCATTTGGCTCAATTATTGTTACAAAAGATACTGGACTAAACCACAAACAAAAAATTTTTTTCAATTAAGGCGAAATGCAAGACGATTCTGCCTTATCTCGGGTTGCCGCGCGCTCCATCTACAGGTCACCAGAGACCTATACTTCGATCGGTAAAACGGATCTATCCGATCGGTAATAGTAATTTAAAGTCTAATAATTTTTTCTGTACGTTTCGCACAGTTAGACTGTTATAATAATATGATTATATCATAGAAATAGATTTGACTATTTTTTGAATTTATTTTTCGGCAGTTTACCGAGAAAATTTTAAAATTTATTTAACAAATTTTATTTGAGCATTTCAGACGATATTTTAACATTATAATTTTATTATAATAACAAAAAAAATGCATTTACAATAATGACTAAATTACAATTATTTTATTGTAATAATTACTTAGTCAGTATTTTACTGACTGTTTTTTTTTTTTTAATTTTATTTGTGCATTTTGCACATTATTATAATTATTATTATTATAAAAAAAAAAACAATTTATTGTAATTGTCAAATGACAATTATTTTATTTTATTTTATTGTCAGTATTTTACTGACTTTTTTTTTCAATTTTATTGAAAATTTTATTTGTGCATTTTGCACATTATTATAATTATTATTATTATAAAAAAAAAAACAATTTATTGTAATTGTCAAATGACAATTATTTTATTTATTTTTATTGTCAGTATTTTACTGACTTTTTTTTTCAATTTTATTGAAAATTTTATTTGTGCATTTTGCACATTATTATAATTATTATTATTATAAAAAAAAACAATTTATTGTAATTGTCAAATGACAATTATTTTATTTATTTTTATTGTCAGTATTTTACTGACTTTTTTTTTCAATTTTATTGAAAATTTTATTTGTGCATTTTGCACATTATTATAATTATTATTATTATAAAAAAAAAAAACAATTTATTGTAATTGTCAAATGACAATTATTTTATTTATTTTTATTGTCAGTATTTTACTGACTTTTTTTTTCAATTTTATTGAAAATTTTATTTGTGCATTTTGCACATTATTCTAATTATTATTATTATTATAAAAAAAACAATTTATTATAATTACCAAATGACAATTATTTTATTTATTTTTATTGACAATTTGAGTTTTTTTGACAATATTGCCAAGAGCCAATGACGTTTTTATTTAAGGTTATCTTGTCAGATAAAGACACAGTTTACATATTTATGTTTACTTCATGTGACGTCACGTTGGTCGCAGAATTGTGATACAGCCTTTAATGTACCATTAAAAATAGGTTTGAAAATTTTCCAAATTTTTTTTTTTTTTAATTTTTTGAATTTTGAAAAACCAAGAGTTGGCGCTTCTTGAGAACCATAAAATAGATATACAGTTAATTTTTTAGAATTTTTCAACACGTAGTTTTCGAGAAAAGTGGGTTTGAAAATTTTCCAAAAATACCGACTTTGAAAAAAATTTTTGAATTTTGAAAAACCAAGAGTTGGCGCTTCTTGAGAACCATAAAATAGATATACAGTTAATTTTTTAGAATTTTTCAACACGTAGTTTTCGAGAAAAGTGGGTTTGAAAATTTTCCAAATTTTTTTTTTTTTTAATTTTTTGAATTTTGAAAAACCAAGAGTTGGCGCTTCTTGAGAACCATAAAATAGATATACAGTTAATTTTTTAGAATTTTTCAACAAGTAGTTTTCGAGAAAAGTGGGTTTGAAAATTTTCCAAAAATACCGACTTTGAAAAAAATTTTTGAATTTTGAAAAAATAAAAGTTGGCGCTTCTTCACAACCATAAAATAGATATACAGTCAATTTTTTAGAATTTTTCAACAAGTAGTTTTCGAGAAAAGTGGGTTTGAAAATTTTCCAAAAATACCGACTTTGAAAAAAATTTTTGAATTTTGAAAAAATAAAAGTTGGCGCTTCTTCACAACCATAAAATAGATATACAGTCAATTTTTCAGAATTTTTCAACACGTGGTTTTCGAGAAAACTGGGTTTGAAAATTTTCCAAAATTTCTAGACTCAAAAAAAAATTTTCGAATTTCGAAAAACTAAGAGTTGGAGCTTCTTCGGTAGTGTCTACTTTATTCACAGTTTAAATTTCAAGAAATTTCGTTCATTAGTTTTCGAGAAAACTGGGTTTGAAATTTTCAAGGTGGTAATGCAGAATCGTCTTGCATGTCGCCTTAACGACCCACTTTCTCCATTGCAATTGGAAAATCTAAATATAAAATGATAATTTAAATACAATGTATTTATAATTAAAAATATAAAAAAAAAAAAAAATTACCATTTTTATTTTTTATAAAAAATAATACATTTCCAATAAATGGTAAAGTTGGAATTCCTGGTAATTTTTTTGAAAGCTCAATCATTTTTTTTGATAAACAACAAATTTATATATTGTTTTTAAATAACATAATAATATTGTTATAAAAGTAATTATATAAACAAACAAAATATCTTATACAAATAAATTATAATATAAATTTATTAAAAATATAATATCATTTGAAATATATTTAATAAATACCTTGTTTCAACATGTTTTAAACTATGTATATAAGCAAGTTCACTTTCAAACAACAAATGTTAAAAAACATTTTATTCCAGTCATATTTATATGGACAGATATTTTTTAATGCAAAATAAGTTAGCATATTTACCAGACATTGTATATGAAAAAACAAAGTTCATAGTCAATAATATGCGACGTGATCTTTGAACAATAAGTGTTTTATAAATTCATCTGATCCGTTAATAATGGAAAAAAATGCAATAAAAAACTCATAGCCAATCGTTGACGCACCTATATATAAATCGAATTTTTTTTTTTTTCTCTTTTTATAAGATTATCTTAGTTTGTCATGTATATATATAAATAAATCCTGCTTTATTTAAATTTGTTACCAATTTCAAGATCCATAACAAATATTATCATATGCATAAATAACAAACTTATTAATTAATATATATTTGAATAAAAATTTGAAACACTATAGATATTTTTTTTTCAATTGAATATTATTGTTTCTTTTTTTTTTTATATTGATTTATTATTTTTCCTTATTTAATTACAATAAAGCAACAAAATAGTGATTACTCAATTATCAGATGATGATAATAATAAAAAAAAATTTTACATCATCACTGACCAAATCTTGATCAAGAAACCTGGTCAGTTTTGATCTAAAATTATCAGAATATATTCTTTCAAATAAATAATTTTTTTTTAAATAATTTTCTCTAATCAAGATGTCATCATGTATCCTGACCACGTCTTGTTTAAGAAACCTGGCTAATATTTGATCAAAATATATTTTTTGAAATAAATAATATTATTTGAACAATTTTCCCTGTTCAAAATGAGAACGAGTATCCTGAACACATCTTGATCAAGAAACCTGGTCAATATTTGATCAAAATATATTTTTTGAAATAAATAATATTTTTTAAACAATTTACCCTGATCAAGATGTCATCAAGTATCCTGACCACATCTTGATCAAGAAACCTTTTCAATTTCTGATCAATATATTATCAAAATATATTTTTTTAAATAAATAATAATTTGCTAACAAATTGCCCTCATCAAAATGAGATCAAGTATCCTGACCACATCTTGATCAAAAAACCTGGTCAATATTTGATCAAAATATATTTTTTGTAATAAATAATATTCTTTTAACAATTTTCCCCGATCAAAATGAGATCAAGTATCCTGACCACATCTTGATCAAGAACCCTGGTCGAAATTTGATCAAAATATATTTTCTGAAATAAATAATATTTTTTAAACAATTTACCCTGATCAAGATGACATCAAGTACCCTGACCACATCTTAATCGAGAGCCCTTGTCAATTTTTGATCAATAAATTATCAAAATATATTTTTTTAAATAAATAATAATTTGCAAACAAATTGCCCTCATCGAAATGAGATGAAATATCCTGACCACATCTTGATCAAGAAACCTGGTCAATATTTGATCAAAATATATTTTTTTTAAAATAATTTTCCCTAACCAAAATGTCATCGAGTATCCTGACTACATCTTGATTAAGAAACCTGGTCAATTTTTGATCAAAAAATTATCAAAATAAATTTTCTTAAATAAATAATAATTTCCAAACAAATTTCCCTTATCAAGATAACGACAAGTATCCTGACTACATCTTGATCAAGAAACCTGGTCAATATTTCATCAAAATATATTTTTTTTCAAATAATTTTCCCTAATCAAAATGTCATCGAGTATCCTGACTACATCTTGATTAAGAAACCTGGTCAATTTTTGATCAAAAAATTATCAAAATAAATTTTCTTAAATAAATAATAATTTCCAAACAAATTTCCCTTATCAAGATAACGACAAGTATCCTGACTACATCTTGATCAAGAAACCTGGTCAATATTTGATCAAAATATATTTTTTTTCAAATAATTTTCCCTAATCAAAATGTCATCGAGTATCCTGACCACATCTTGATCAAGAAACCTTTTTGATCAAAAAATCGTCAATTTTTGATCAAAAAATTATCAAAATAATTTTCTTAAATAAATAATTTCCAAACAAATTTCCCTTATCAAGATAATGACAAGTATCCTGACCACATCTTGATCGAGAAACCTGGTCAATATTTGATCAAAATATATTTTTTGTAATAAATAATATTCTTTTAACAATTTTTCCTGATCAAAATTAGAACAAGTATCCTGACCACATCTTGATCAAGAAAGCTTTTCAATTTTTGATCAATAAATTATCAAAATATATTTTTTCAAATAAATAATAATTTTCAAACAAATTGCCCTCATCGAAATGAGATGAAATATCCTGACCACATCTTGATCAAGAAACCTGGTCAATTTTTGATCAAAAAATTATCGAAATATATTCTTTTAAATAAATAATTTTTTTTAAAACAACTTTCCCTAATCAAGATGTCATCGAGTATCTTGACTTCATCTTGATCAAGAAACCTGGTCAATTTTTGATCAAAAAATTATCGAAATATATTCTTTTAAATAAATAATTTTTTTTAAAACAACTTTCCCTAATTAAGATGTCATCGAGTATCCTGACTACATCTTGATCAAGAAACCTGGTCAATATTTGATCAAAATATAATTTTTTTCAAATAATTTTCCCTAACCAAAATGTCATCGAGTATCCTGACTACATCTTGAATATGAAACCTGGTCAATTTTTAATCAATAAATTATCAAAATAAATTTTCTTGAATAAATAATAATTTCCGAACAAATTTCCCTTATCAAGATAACGACAACTATCCTGACTACATCTTGATCAAGAAACCTGGTCAATATTTCATCAAAATATATTTTTTTTCAAATAATTTTCCCTAATCAAAATGTCATCGAGTATCCTGACTACATCTTGATTAAGAAACCTGATTGATATTCGATCAAAATATATTTTTCGTAATGAATAATATTCTTTTAACAATTTTTTTTGATCAAAATGAATCAAGTAGCCTGACCACATCTTGATCAAGAAACCTGGTCAATTTTTGATAAAAAAAATTATCAAAAGAAATTTTCTTGAATAAATAATAATTTCCAAACAAATTTCCCTTATCAAGATAACGACAAGTATCCTGACTACATCTTGATCAAGAAACCTGGTCAATATTTCATCAAAATATATTTTTTTTCAAATAATTTTCCCTAATCAAAATGTCATCGAGTATCCTGACTACATCTTGATTAAGAAACCTGGTCAATTTTTGATCAAAAAATTATCAAAATAAATTTTCTTAAATAAATAATAATTTCCAAACAAATATCCCTCATCAAGATAACGACAAGTATCCTGACTACATCTTGATCAAGAAACCTGGTCAACATTCGATCAAAAAATTATCAAAATATATTTTTGTAAATAAATAATTTTTTTTAAAAAAACTTTCCCTAATCAAGATGTGATCAAGTATCCTGACCACACCTTGATCGAGAAACCTGGTTAATATTTGATCAAAATATATTTTTTGTAATAAATAATATTCTTTCAACAATTTTTCCTGATCGAAATGACATCCATTATCCTGACCACATCTTGATCAAGAAACCTGGTTGATATTCGATCAAAATATATTTTTCGTAATAAATAATATTCTTTTAACAATTTTTCCTGATCAAAATTAGAACAAGTATCCTGACCACATCTTGATCAAGAAAGCTTTTCAATTTTTGATCAATAAATTATCAAAATATATGTTTTCAAATAAATAATAATTTGCAAACAAATTGCCCTCATCGAAATGAGATGTAATATCCTGACCACATCTTTATCAAGAAACCTGGTCAATTTTTGATCAAAAAATTATCGAAATATATTCTTTTAAATAAATAATTTTTTTCAAAACAACTTTCCCTAATCAAGATGTCATCGAGTATCTTGACTTCATCTTGATCAAGAAACCTGGTCAATTTTTGATCAAAAAATTATCGAAATATATTCTTTTAAATAAATAATTTTTTTTAAAACAACTTTCCCTAATTAAGATGTCATCGAGTATCCTGACTACATCTTGATCAAGAAACCTGGTCAATATTTGATCAAAATATAATTTTTTTCAAATAATTTTCCCTAACCAAAATGTCATCGAGTATCCTGACTACATCTTGAATATGAAACCTGGTCAATTTTTGATCAATAAATTATCAAAATAAATTTTCTTAAATAAATAATAATTTCCAAACAAATTTCCCTTATCAAGATAACGACAAGTATCCTGACTACATCTTGATCAAGAAACCTGGTCAATATTTGATTAAAAAATTATCAAAATATATTTTTTTAATAAATATTTTTTTTCAAACAATTTTCCCTGATTAAAATGAGATCAAGTATCCTGACAACATCTTGATCAAGAAACCTGATTGATATTCGATCAAAATATATTTTTCGTAATGAATAATATTCTTTTAACAATTTTTTTTGATCAAAATAAGATCAAGTAGCCTGACCACATCTTGATCAAGAAACCTGGTCAATTTTTGATAAAAAAAATTATCAAAAGAAATTTTCTTGAATAAATAATAATTTCCAAACAAATTTCCCTTATCAAGATAACGACAAGTATCCTGACTACATCTTGATCAAGAAACCTGGTCAATATTTCATCAAAATATATTTTTTTTCAAATAATTTTCCCTAATCAAAATGTCATCGACTATCCTGACTACATCTTGATTAAGAAACCTGGTCAATTTTTGATCAAAAAATTATCAAAATAAATTTTCTTAAATAAATAATAATTTCCAAACAAATTTCCCTTATCAAGATAACGACAAGTATCCTGACTACATCTTGATCAAGAAACCTGGTCAATATTTCATCAAAATATATTTTTTTTCAAATAATTTTCCCTAATCAAAATGTCATCGAGTATCCTGACCACATCTTGATCAAGAACCCTGGTCAATTTTTGATCAAAAAATTATCAAAATATATTTTTTTAATAAATATTTTTTTTCAAACAATTTTCCCTGATTAAAATAAGATCAGGTATCCTGACGACATCTTGATCAAGAAACCTGGTCGAAATTTGATCAAAAAATATTTTTTAAAATAAATAATATTTTTTAAAATAAATTTTCCTAATCGAGATGTCATCAAGTATCCTGACAACATCGTGATCAAGAAACCTGGTTAATATTTAATCAAAATAAATTTTTTGTAATAAATAATATTCGTTTGACAATTTTTCTTGATCAAAATGAGATGAAGTAGCCTGACCACATTTTGATCAAGAAACCTGGTCAATTTTTGATAAAAAAAATTATCAAAAGAAATTTTCTTGAATAAATAATAATTTCCAATTAAATTTCCCTTATCAAGATAAAGACAAGTATCCTCACCACATATTGATTAAGAAACCTGGTCAATAATTGATCAAAATATATTTTTTAAAGTCAATAATAATTTGCAAACAATTTTTCGTAATTAAAATGAGATCAAGTATCCTGACTACATCTTGATTAAGAAACCTGGTCAATTTTTGATCAAAAAATTATCAAAATAAATTTTCTTAAATAAATAATAATTTCCAAACAAATATCCCTCATCAAGATAACGACAAGTATCCTGACTACATCTTGATCGAGAAACCTGGTTAATATTTGATCAAAATATATTTTTTGTAATAAATAATATTCTTTCAACAATTTTTCCTGATCAAAATGACATCCATTATCCTGACAACATCTTGATCAAGAACCCTGGTCAATATTTGATCAAAATATATTTTTTTTTAAATAATTTTCCCTAACCAAAATGTCATCGAGTATCCTGACTGCATCTTGATTAAGAAACCTGGTCAATATTTGATCAATAAATTATCAAAATAAATTTTCTTAAATAAATAATATTTTCCAAACAAATTTCCCGTATCAAGATAACGACAAGTATCCTGACTACATCTTGATCAAGAAACCTGGTCATCATTTGATCAAAAAATTATCAAAATATATTTTTTTAAATAAATAATTTTTTTTAAAACAACTTTCCCTAATTAAGATGTCATCGAGTATCCTGACTACATCTTGATCAAGAAACCTGGTCAATATTTGATCAAAATATAATTAAAATAAGATCAAGTATCCTGACAACATCTTGATCAAGAAACCTGGTCGAAATTTGATCAAAATATATTTTTTAAAATAAATAATATTTTTTAAAATAAATTTTCCTAATCGAGATGTCATCAAGTATCCTGACAACATCGTGATCAAGAAACCTGGTTAATATTTGATCAAAATATATTTTTTGTAATAAATAATATTCGTTTGACAATTTTTCTTGATCAAAATGAGATGAAGTAGCCTGACCACATTTTGATCAAGAAACCTGGTCAATTTTTGATAAAAAAAATTATCAAAAGAAATTTTCTTGAATAAATAATAATTTCCAATTGAATTTCCCTTATCAAGATAAAGACAAGTATCCTCACCACATATTGATTAAGAAACCTGGTCAATAATTGATCAAAATATATTTTTTAAAGTCAATAATAATTTGCAAACAATTTTTCGTAATTAAAATGAGATCAAGTATCCTGACTACATCTTGATTAAGAAACCTGGTCAATTTTTGATCAAAAAATTATCAAAATAAATTTTCTTAAATAAATAATAATTTCCAAACAAATATCCCTCATCAAGATAACGACAAGTATCCTGACTACATCTTGATCAAGAAACCTGGTCAATATTTCATCAAAATATATTTTTTTTCAAATAATTTCCCCTAATTAAAATGTCATCGAGTATCCTGACAACATCTTGATCAAGAAACCTGGTCGAAATTTGATCAAAATATATTTTTTCAAATAAATAATATTTTTTAAAATAAGTTTTCCTAATCGAGATGTCATCAAGTATCCTGACAACATCTTGATCAAGAAACCTGGTTAATATTTGATTAAAATATATTTTTTGTAATAAATAATATTCGTTTAACAATTTTCTTGATCAAAATGAGATGAAGTAGCCTGACCACATTTCGATAAAGAAACCTGGTCAATTTTTGATAAAAAAAATTATCAAAAGAAATTTTCTTGAATAAATAATAATTTCCAATTAAATTTCCCTCATCAAGATAACGACAAGTATCCTGACTACATCTTGATCAAGAAACCTGGTCAATATTCGATCAAAAAATTATCAAAATATATTTTTGTAAATAAATAATTTTTTTTAAAAAAACTTTCCCCAATCAAGATGTGATCAAGTATCCTGACCACATCTTGATCGAGAAACCTGGTTAATATTCGATCAAAATTTATTTTTTGTAATAAATACTATTCATTTAACAATTTTCCCTGATCAAAATAACATCCAGTATCCTGACAACATCTTGATCAAGAAACCTGGTCAATATTTGATCAAAATATAATTTTTTTCAAATAATTTTCCCTAACCAAAATGTCATCGAGTATCCTGACTACATCTCGATTATGAAACCTGGTCAATTTTTGATCAATAAATTATCAAAATAAATTTTCTTAAATAAATAATAATTTCCAAACAAATTTCCCTTATCAATATAACGACAAGTATCCTGACTACATCTTGATCAAGAAACCTGGTCAATATTTGATCAAAAAATTATCAAAATATATTTCTTTAATAAATATTTTTTTTCAAACAACTTTCCCTAATTAAGATGTCATCGAGTATCCTGACTACATCTTGATCAAGAAACCTGGTCAATATTTGATCAAAAAATTATCGAAATATATTCTTTTAAATAAATAATTTTTTTTTAAAAAACTTTCCCTAATCAAGATGTGATCAAGTATCCTGACCACATCTTGATCGAGAAACCTGATCAATATTTGATCTAAATATATTTTTTTAAATAAAAAATTCATTTTAAAATAATTTTCCCTAATAAAGATGTATCCTGACCACATATGATCAAGAAACCTGGTTAATATTCGATCAAAATTTATTTTTTGTAATAAATAATATTCTTTCAACAATTTTTCCTGATCGAAATGACATCCATTATCCTGACCACATCTTGATCAAGAAACCTGGTTGATATTCGATCAAAATATATTTTTTGTAATAAATAATATTCTTTTAACAATTTTTCCTGATCAAAATTAGAACAAGTATCCTGACCACATCTTGATCAAGAAAGCTTTTCAATTTTTGATTTATGAATTATCGAAATATATTCTTTTAAATAAATAATTTTTTTCAAAACAACTTTCCCTAATCAAGATGTCATCGAGTATCTTGACTTCATCTTGATCAAGAAACCTGGTCAATTTTTGATCAAAAAATTATCGAAATATATTCTTTTAAATAAATAATTTTTTTTAAAACAACTTTCCCTAATTAAGATGTCATCGAGTATCCTGACTACATCTTGATCAAGAAACCTGGTCAATATTTGATCAAAATATAATTTTTTTCAAATAATTTTCCCTAACCAAAATGTCATCGAGTATCCTGACTACATCTTGAATATGAAACCTGGTCAATTTTTGATCAATAAATTATCAAAATAAATTTTCTTAAATAAATAATAATGTCCAAACAAATTTCCCTTATCAAGATATCGACAAGTATCCTGACTACATCTTGATCAAGAAACCTGGTCAATATTTGATTAAAAAATTATCAAAATATATTTTTTTAATAAATATTTTTTTTCAAACAATTTTCCCTGATTAAAATGAGATCAAGTATCCTGACAACATCTTGATCAAGAAACCTGGTCAATATTTCATCAAAATATATTTTTTTTCAAATAATTTTCCCTAATCAAAATGTCATCGAGTATCCTGACTACATCTTGATTAAGAAACCTGGTCAATTTTTGATCAAAAAATTATCAAAATAAATTTTCTTAAATAAATAATAATTTCCAAACAAATATCCCTCATCAAGATAACGACAAGTATCCTGACTACATCTTGATCAAGAAACCTGGTCAACATTCGATCAAAAAATTATCAAAATATATTTTTGTAAATAAATAATTTTTTTTAAAAAAACTTTCCCTAATCAAGATGTGATCAAGTATCCTGACCACACCTTGATCGAGAAACCTGGTTAATATTTGATCAAAATATATTTTTTGTAATAAATAATATTCTTTCAACAATTTTTCCTGATCGAAATGACATCCATTATCCTGACCACATCTTGATCAAGAAACCTGGTTGATATTCGATCAAAATATATTTTTCGTAATAAATAATATTCTTTTAACAATTTTTCCTGATCAAAATTAGAACAAGTATCCTGACCACATCTTGATCAAGAAAGCTTTTCAATTTTTGATCAATAAATTATCAAAATATATGTTTTCAAATAAATAATAATTTGCAAACAAATTGCTCTCATCGAAATGAGATGTAATATCCTGACCACATCTTTATCAAGAAACCTGGTCAATTTTTGATCAAAAAATTATCGAAATATATTCTTTTAAATAAATAATTTTTTTTAAAACAACTTTCCCTAATTAAGATGTCATCGAGTATCCTGACTACATCTTGATCAAGAAACCTGGTCAATATTTGATCAAAATATAATTTTTTTCAAATAATTTTCCCTAACCAAAATGTCATCGAGTATCCTGACTACATCTTGAATATGAAACCTGGTCAATTTTTGATCAATAAATTATCAAAATAAATTTTCTTAAATAAATAATAATTTCCAAACAAATTTCCCTTATCAAGATAACGACAAGTATCCTGACTACATCTTGATCAAGAAACCTGGTCAATATTTGATTAAAAAATTATCAAAATATATTTTTTTAATAAATATTTTTTTTCAAACAATTTTCCCTGATTAAAATGAGATCAAGTATCCTGACAACATCTTGATCAAGAAACCTGATTGATATTCGATCAAAATATATTTTTCGTAATGAATAATATTCTTTTAACAATTTTTTTTGATCAAAATAAGATCAAGTAGCCTGACCACATCTTGATCAAGAAACCTGGTCAATTTTTGATAAAAAAAATTATCAAAAGAAATTTTCTTGAATAAATAATAATTTCCAAACAAATTTCCCTTATCAAGATAACGACAAGTATCCTGACTACATCTTGATCAAGAAACCTGGTCAATATTTCATCAAAATATATTTTTTTTCAAATAATTTTCCCTAATCAAAATGTCATCGACTATCCTGACTACATCTTGATTAAGAAACCTGGTCAATTTTTGATCAAAAAATTATCAAAATAAATTTTCTTAAATAAATAATAATTTCCAAACAAATTTCCCTTATCAAGATAACGACAAGTATCCTGACTACATCTTGATCAAGAAACCTGGTCAATATTTCATCAAAATATATTTTTTTTCAAATAATTTTCCCTAATCAAAATGTCATCGAGTATCCTGACCACATCTTGATCAAGAACCCTGGTCAATTTTTGATCAAAAAATTATCAAAATATATTTTTTTAATAAAAATTTTTTTTCAAACAATTTTCCCTGATTAAAATAAGATCAGGTATCCTGACGACATCTTGATCAAGAAACCTGGTCAAAATTTGATCAAAAAATATTTTTTAAAATAAATAATATTTTTTAAAATAAATTTTCCTAATCGAGATGTCATCAAGTATCCTGACAACATCGTGATCAAGAAACCTGGTTAATATTTAATCAAAATAAATTTTTTGTAATAAATAATATTCGTTTGACAATTTTTCTTGATCAAAATGAGATGAAGTAGCCTGACCACATTTTGATCAAGAAACCTGGTCAATTTTTGATAAAAAAAATTATCAAAAGAAATTTTCTTGAATAAATAATAATTTCCAATTAAATTTCCCTTATCAAGATAAAGACAAGTATCCTCACCACATATTGATTAAGAAACCTGGTCAATAATTGATCAAAATATATTTTTTAAAGTCAATAATAATTTGCAAACAATTTTTCGTAATTAAAATGAGATCAAGTATCCTGACTACATCTTGATTAAGGAACCTGGTCAATTTTTGATCAATAAATTATCAAAATAAATTTTCTTAAATAAATAATAATTTCCAAACAAATTTCCCTTATCAAGATAACGACAAGTATCCTGACTACATCTTGATCAAGAAACCTGGTCAATATTCGATCAAAAAATTATCAAAATATATTTTTGTAAATAAATAATTTTTTTTAAAAAAACTTTCCCTAATCAAGATGTGATCAAGTATCCTGACCACATCTTGATCGAGAAACCTGATCAATATTTGATCTAAATATATTTTTTTAAATAAAAACTTTATTTTAAAATAATTTGCCCTAATAAAGATGTATCCTGACCACATATGATCAAGAAACCTGGTTAATATTCGATCAAAATTTATTTTTTGTAATAAATACTATTCATTTAACAATTTTTCCTGATCAAAATGACATCCAGTATCCTGACAACATCTTGATCAAGAAACCTGGTGAATATTTGATCAAAATATAATTTTTTTCAAATAATTTTCCATAACCAAAATGTCATCGAGTATCCTGACTACATCTTGAATATGAAACCTGGTCAATTTTTGATCAATAAATTATCAAAATAAATTTTCTTAAATAAATAATAATTTCCAAACAAATTACCCTTGTCAAGATAACGACAAGTATCCTGACTACATCTTGATCAAGAAACCTGGTCAATATTTGATCAAAAAATTATCAAAATATATTTTTTTAATAAATATTTTTTTTCAAACAATTTTCCCTGATTAAAATGAGATCAAGTATCCTGACAACATCTTGATCAAGAAACCTGGTTGATATTCGATCAAAATATATTTTTCGTAATGAATAATATTCTTTTAACAATTTTTTTTGATCAAAATGAGATCAAGTAGCTTGACCACATCTTGATCAAGAAACCTGGTCAATTTTTGGATAAAAAAAATTATCAAAAGAAATTTTCTTGAATAAATAATAATTTCCAAACAAATTTTCCTTATCAAGATAACGACAAGTATCCTCACCACATATTGATTAAGAAACCTGGTCAATAATTGATCAAAATATATTTTTTAAAGTCAATAATAATTTGCAAACAATTTTTCGTAATTAAAATGAGATCAAGTATCCTGACTACATCTTGATTAACGAAACCTGGTCAATTTTTGATCAAAAAATTATCAAAATAAATTTTCTTAAATAAATAATAATTTCCAAACAAATATCCCTCATCAAGATACCGACAAGTATCCTGACTACATCTTGATCAAGAAACCTGGTCAACATTCGATCAAAAAATTATCAAAATATATTTTTGTAAATAAATAATTTTTTTTAAAAAAACTTTCCCTAATCAAGAGGTGATCAAGTACCCTGACCACACCTTGATCGAGAAACCTGGTTAATATTTGATCAAAATATATTTTTTGTAATAAATACTATTCTTTTAACAATTTTTCCTGATCAAAATGACATCCAGTATCCTGACAACATCTTGATCAAGAACCCTGGTCAATATTTGATCAAAATATATTTTTTTTTTAATAATTTTCCCTAATCAAGATGTCATCAAGGATCCTGACCACATCTTGATCGAGAAACCTGGTCAATATTTGAAAAAAAAATTATCAAAATATATTTTTTTAAATAAATAATTTTTTTTAAAACAACTTTCTCTAATTAAGATGTCATCGAGTATCCTGACAACATCTTGATCAAGAAACCTGGTTAATATTTGATCAAAATATATTTTTGTTAATAAATAATATTCGTTTAACAAATTTTCTTGATCAAAATGAAATGAAGTAGCCTGACCACATTTTGATAAAGAAACCTGGTCAATATTTGATAAAAAAAATTATCAAAAGAAATTTTCTTGAATAAATAATAATTTCCAATTAAATTTCCCTCATCAAGATAAAGACAAGTATCCTCACCACATATTGATTAAGAAACCTGGTCAATATTTGATCAAAATATATTTTTTAAAGTCAATAATAATTTGCAAACAATTTTTCCTAATTAAAATGAGATCAAGTATCCTGACTACATCTTGATTAAGAAACCTGGTCAATTTTTGATCAAAAAATTATCAAAATAAATTTTCTTAAATAAATAATTTTTTTTAAAAAAACTTTCCCTAATCAAGATGTGATCAAGGATCCTGATTACATCTTGATCGAGAAACCTGATCAATATTTGATCTAAATATATTTTTTTAAATAAAAAATTTATTTTAAAATAATTTTCCCTAATAAAGATGTATCCTGATCACATATGATCAAGAAACCTGGTTAATATTCGATCAAAATTTATTTTTTGTAATAAATACTATTCATTTAACAATTTTTCCTGATCAAAATGACATCCAGTATCCTGACAACATCTTGATCAAGAAACCTGGTCAATATTTGATCAAAATATAATTTTTTTCAAATAATTTTCCCTAACCAAAATGTCATCGAGTATCCTGACTACATCTCGATTATGAAACCTGGTCAATTTTTGATCAATAAATTATCAAAACAAATTTTCTTAAATAAATAATAATTTCCAAACAAATTTCCCTTATCAATATAACGACAAGTATCCTGACTACATCTTGATCAAGAAACCTGGTCAATATTTGATCAAAAAATTATCAAAATATATTTTTTTAATAAATATTTTTTTTCAAACAACTTTCCCTAATTAAGATGTCATCGAGTATCCTGACAACATCTTGATCAAGAAACCTGGTCGAAATTTGATCAAAATATATTCTTTTAAATAAATAATTTTTTTTAAAATAACTTTCCCTAATCAAGATGTCATCAAGTATCCTGACTACATCTTGATCAAGAAACCTGGTCAATATTTGATCAAAATATATTTTTTAAAATCAATAATAATTTGCAAACAAATTTTCCGCATCAATATGAGATCAAGTATCCTGACCACATCTCCATCAAGAAACCTGGTCACTATTTGATCAGAATATATTTTTTTCAATAAAAAATTTGATTTAAAATAATTTTCTCTAACCAAGATGTCATCATGTATCCTGACCACGTCTTGATCAAGAATATTTGATCAAAATATATTTTTTGAAAAAAATAATATTTTTGAAAATAATTTTTCCTAATCGAGATGTCATCAATTATTCTGACAACATCTTGATCAAGAAACCTGGTTAATATTTGATCAAAATATATTTTTTGTAATAAATAATATTTTTTTAACAATTTTCCCTGATCAAAATGAGAACAAGTATCCTGACGACATCTTGATCAAGAAACCTGGTCAATATTTGATCAAAATAAATTATCAAAATATATTATTTCAAAAAAATAATAATTTGCAAACAAATTGCCCTCATCAAAATGAGATCAAGTATCCTGACCACATCTTGATCAAAAAACCTGGTCATTATTTGTTTAAAATATATTTTTCAAATATTTTTCCCTAACCAAAATGTCATCGAGTATCCTGACTACATCTTGATCAAGGAACCTGGTCAATTTTTAATCAAAAAATTATCAAAATATATTTTTCAAATAAATAATTTTTTTCAAACAATTTTCCCTGATTAAAATGAGATCAAGTACCCTGACCACATCTTGATCAAGAGACCTGGTCAATCTTTGATCAAAATATAATTTTTAAAATCAATCATATTTTTTAAACAATTTACCCTGATCAAGATGTCATCAAGTATCCTGACCACATATTGATCCAGAAACCTTGTCAATTTTTGATCAATAAATTATCAAAATATATTTATTTAAATAAATAATAATTTGCAAACAAATTGCCCTCATCGAAATGAGATAAAATATCCTGACCACGTCTTGATCAAGAAACCTGGACGATATTTTATCAAAAAATATTTTTTGAAATAAATAATATTTTTCAAAATAATTTTCCCTAATCGAGATGTCATCAAGTATCCTGCCAACATCTTGATCAAGAAACCTGGTCAATATTTGATCAAAATATATTTTTTTTCTAATAATTTTTCCTAATCAAAATGTCATCGAGTATCCTGACCACGTCTTGATCAAGAACCCTGGTCAAAATTTGATCAAAATATATTTTTTGAAATAAATAATATTTTTTAAAATAATTTTTTCTAATCGAGATGTCATCAAGTATCCTGACAACATCTTGATTAAGAAACCTGGTTAATATTTGATCAAAATATATTTTTTAAAATCAATAATAATTTGCAAACAATTTACCCTGATCAAAATGAGATCAAGTATCCTGACCACATCTTGATCAAGAAACCTGGTCAATATTTGATCAAAATATATTTTTTGAAATAAATAATATTTTTTAAACAATTTACCCTGATCATGATGTCATCAAGTATCCTGACCACATATTGATCAAGAAACCTGGTCAATATTTGATCAAAAAATTATCAAAATATATTCTTTCAAATAAATAATTTTTTTTAAAATAATTTTCTCTAATCAAGATGTCATCATGTATCCTGACCACGTCTTGTTTAAGAAACCTGGCTAATATTTGATCAAAATATATTTTTTGTAATTTTCCTCCGTATTATAATACGCCTACCGTCACATGCCTCCGAAGCAGGGTTGTTAATGTATAAAACATAATGTTTTAAACTATGTTTAAAACTATGTTTAAAACATAGTTTAAAACATTCTTAGTTTTATCCATTTGTATAAAACGTCGCCATCTAGTGGCGAAATTGGGAACTTCCACCAAAACAATCAAACGAACCTAAATAAATTTGTTGTTATTAATATGTTTTTTTTTAAATATATGATCGACAAATTTGTTCATAAATAAATGATATAAATATTATGTTTATAAATTTTATAAACTTGTTATTATTAATGTTTATTAAATAAACAACAATTGTTTGACAGGTTAAGAGTGTAAGTATAGTCGGTAAGAGGGAAAGTTTGAGCCTACGAGAGATCAGGTGGGTTTTATCCGTTTTATCCGTTTTATCCTGTTTTAAACGTTTTAAACGTTTTATCCATGGATAATTGTAAACAACTCAAAAACCGTCCATTTTAACAACCCTGCTCCGAAGAGGAAGTTTAAAACCCATTTCTACCCAGTATAATAACCACTACCCCTGAGAGTCCAACACCAATGAGGTAGACTAAAAAAATTTATTTATCCCTGTTAAAAATTTTTTTTTTGAGTACATCCATTTTTTTAGTGATATTTGCACTTTATTTTTTTAATTAAATAAAAGCATGTCAATAATTGTTAAATAAACAAATAGCTATTTGTTTATTAAAGAATAATTTACAGTCATTTATTTATTTAAAAAGTAATATTGTCTATGGATGCTTCTAATTAATGTGGTCTGAAAATTATTTTTAAATAAGCAATTAGCTATACGGAATGAGATTAACTCAAAAAAAGACAATTTATTAAACAATTCTGGCTGTTAAAAATATTTTTTGAAGAACATCCATTATCTGAGCTATTCCCTTTTCATTTTTAACATAAATAAAAGCATGTTAATAATTGTTGAATAAACAAATAACTGCGGAATGAGATTTACTCAGAAAAAAACAATTTATTAAACAATTTTTGCTGGATAAAATATCTTTTTCGCTGCATCTATTTTCTTAGCTAATTTTTCTTTAAATTTTCAATAAATGAAAGCATGTAAATTATTTTTAAATAGACAAATAAATAAAAAATGAGATGGACCCAAACAAAAGATAATTTATTAAATAATGATTGCTGAGTAAAATATTTTTTTGAGGACAGCTATTTTCTTAGGTATATTTGTTTTTTATTTTTTAAATAAATAATTGTACCCTATTTTTTCGTTTTAATATTTTACTCAGCAAAAAGTATTTAATAAATTATTATTTATTTTGGGTACATCTTATTCTTCAGCTATTTGTCTATTTAAAAAAAATTTACATACTTTTATTTATACAAAATTTAGAGAAAAAATAGCTAAGAAAATAGATGCAGAAAAAAGATATTTTATCCAGCAGAAATTCTTTAATAAATTGTCGTTTTTCGAGTCCATCTTTTTTTTTTGCTATTTGTTTACTCAAAAAAAATTATCTTGACACAAAAATAAGGAGTAAACAAAAAAATATGTGATGTTGACTTCGGTACGAACTAAGAATAGCGCCGTCAGTGGCCGATAGAGTTACTACATTGCTCCATTCCGTCATCCTTAACAGCTCCCTATCCTAATACATTGTGTGACGTCACAGATTACCCTCCTAGTAAAACTCCATAGGTGTGCTCGTTCACTATTCACACCGAGCATATGCACGGAGAGTATGCAAGGAAGCGCTAGAGTCGTGCGGCCATTTGAAGAAACTTTATTGATAAAATTTACTAACGCGTTGGATTCGGAAAGAAAAATAACAATACTATAACTAATTAGCAATTAATAATTATGAAAGACAGCAAAAGAACTGAAAAAAACAAATAACAATAAATAAATAGTAAATTTTATTAAAAAAGTATCTTCAAATGACCGCACGACTCCTTGCATACGCTCCGTGCATACGCTCCGTGTAAATAGTGAACGAACACACCTCATGTATCCCACCTACGCGGGATAACATGAAAACGCCTTAAAGTAATTTAGTCGATTTAAATTTAGGATACAAATTAAGCCAAAATTTTCATGTTTTGCGACAAAAAAGTTATCCCAGTCGCTCGGGATAACTTGCGGATAATTAACTCAAGAATAGCTACCCTGGGGTGGTATTCTTGCACTCTTACTGCGGGAGTTACTGCGGGTCCCGCAATATCTGTTCGTCGGCATGAATTTGTGTCGCGACATCAAAAACCAAAAGCGCTTTTCAACGATTTTTATGCAAACCAACCATATTTCGGTAAATAGGTTAGAAAAACATAAAATATGGTTGGTTTGCATGAAAATCGTTGGAAAGCGCCTTCACTTTTTGATGTCGCGACACAAATTTATGCCGGCGAACAGTTATTGCGGGACCCGCAGTAACTCCCGCAGTAAAGGCCCTTGTCGACTAGCATAGTTTTTCTAAAAAGTTCTATGGCATCGCGCTTGGGTAGAAATAGTTCAGCCATGACGGCTGTAGGGCGGCGATATAATCGTTAATTGAAATGATTCCAGCTCTACCAACATTCGTAAAATCACAACCAAAAATAATTAAACGCATAACCTTTTTTATTTGTTTACTCTTGTTGACAAATGACAATACGATATTCTGACAGTCAATCAATCAATTAATGTAGACTGTAAACAACTGTAAACAAAGAACAACAAAAAAGCTATAAATGCCGCTTTTTTTTCTTTTCTCAAAGTTGGCTGCATCTAAAAAAACGAGTGTGAAGTTAGCAGAACTATGCTCAAAATGCTGCACGCATCATTTTTCCAGCATAGTCCTCAGCGGCTATTTTTTAGTGAGTTTTTGGTGATATATAGTGACCAAAGTGCTATGGCATAGAACTTTGTTGAAAAACTATGCTAGTCGACAAGGGCCTTAAGAGTGCAAGAATACCACTCCTGGTCTCTAGTCTTTATACAGGAGAGTCATCTCTATGGAATGGGGGGTTCGGCAAATGGGACCAAAAACGTCGTACACTTTTCTATAAAAAGAGGTTTCATAAACATGCCGTTTTAGCGCTGATGTCGATCCACGAACCACTCACACATGTACACATGTATTTGAGGAATATTATCACACACAAGTGATTTAAGTAATTGTCTTTTTTAAGTAAACCCCTTTCATTAGCTTATTGTTTACTTAAAAATAATTTGCATGCTTTTATTATATATAAAAAATAAAGAACAAGCAGATAAGAAAATGGATGAACTCAAACAAATATTTTAACAGCAATAATTATTTTGTAAATTATCTTTTTTCGAGTCCATCTCTTTCTTTAGCTACCTTTTACTTTTATTTACTTGAAAAATAATTGACGACATTTATTTATGACGACATACTACCATGCTTCTTGATGTCAAGTTGATGAAGTCTTTAAGTTAGAGACTTCGAGCTTCTGAACTCTTCTAATGGAAGCTCTCCCCTGGCGGAAATGGTGAGAGCGAAGCCAGAGCAGAACAATATCGCTTTTGTCACCTGGGCGATAGCAAAACCAGAGTAAAGCCAGAGATAATAAATATCGAAAATTAATTAGACCAAACGTGAATTTTGGCTGTCTATGAATATATTTTTCAAGATGAATTGTTATTTTACCTCTTGGTAGCAAAAACATTAATTTAAACACATAAAAATAGTTAAAACAAGTAATAATAAAGTTGGCAAATTTTGACGTTTTGAGGTTGACTTGAATCGGCTAGGTACAAAAGTCCCTAGCGTAAAGCAATAGTAAATCCAGACCTTTTCCAGAGTAAATCCAGAGTTGTAAAAATGGCATTTATTTATAACAATAGTAATAATTATTAATAAACAATAATAAATTAATATATTTTATTGAATTTTAGAGATTTTTTAATTGTTTAAATTAATTTTTTGTAAAAAAAAAAAAAAAAACACATCAATCTCTGGCGATACAAAAGCCAGAGCAAAGCCAGAGCAAATCCAGAGTTGTAAAAATGGCATTTATTTATAACAATAGTAATAATTATCAATAAACAATAATAAATTAACATGTTTTATTGAATTTTAGAGACTTTTTTATTGTTTAAATTAATTTTTTGTAAGAAAAAAAAAAAAAAACACATCAATCTCTGGCGATACAAAAGCCAGAGAAAAGCCAGAGTAAAGCCAGAGTAAAACCAGACCAAAGCCAGAGCAAAGCCAGAGCAAATCCAGAGTTGTAAAAATGGCAATAATTAATAACATTATCAATAATTATTAATAAACAATAATAAATTAACATGTTTTATTGAATTTTAGAGACTTTTTTATTGTTTAAATTAATTTTTTGTAAAAAAAAAAAAAAAAACACATCAATCTCTGGCGATACAAAAGCCAGAGAAAAGCCAGAGTAAAGCCAGAGTAAAACCAGACCAAAGCCAGAGCAAAGCCAGAGCAAATCCAGAGTTGTAAAAATGGCATTTATTTATAACAATAGTAATATTATTGATAATGTTATTAATTATTGGCATTTTTACAACTCTGGATTTGCTCTGGCTTTGGTCTGGTTTCACTCTGGCTTTACTCTGGCTTTTGTATCGCCAGAGATTGATGTGTTTTTTTTTTTTTTTCTTACAAAAAATTAATTTAAACAATAAAAAAGTCTCTAAAATTCAATAAAATATATTAATTTATTATTGTTTATTAATAATTATTACTATTGTTATAAATAAATGCCATTTTTACAACTCTGGATTTGCTCTGGCTTTGCTCTGGCTTTGGTCTGGATTCACTCTGGATTTGCTCTGGCTTTGCTCTGGCTTTTGTATCGCCAGAGATTGATGTGTTTTTTTTTTTTTTTTTACAAAAAATTAATTTAAACAATTAAAAAATCTCTAAAATTCAATAAAATATATTAATTTATTATTGTTTATTAATAATTATTACTATTGTTATAAATAAATGCCATTTTTACAACTCTGGATTTACTCTGGAAAAGGTCTGGATTTACTATTGCTTTACGCTAGGGACTTTTGTACCTAGCCGATTCAAGTCAACCTCAAAACGTCAAAATTTGCCAACTTTATTATTACTTGTTTTAACTATTTTTATGTGTTTAAATTAATGTTTTTGCTACCAAGAGGTAAAATAACAATTCATCTTGAAAAATATATTCATAGACAGCCAAAATTCACGTTTGGTCTAATTAATTTTCGATATTTATTATCTCTGGCTTTACTCTGGTTTTGCTATCGCCCAGGCGACAAAAGCGATATTGCCAGTTCCGCCAGGGTCGAACTTCCAAAGTCTTCAAAATCTTAGTCCGAGGTCTTTAATTTTAAGACTTCGGGGTTCTGAAATCTTTCATTTTTTTTTTTTTTTGCTTTTCTTGAAATTTGTAAAATTTTCCCGAAAAAAAAAAACCTGCACGGGATTGTCTTTTCTGAGTCCCCTAATTTTCATTAAAATAAGTTTTAAAGTCTTTAATTTTAAGACTACACGTTTTCAAAATCGTATTTTTTTAAAACTTTCGGGATCTTTCAAATTACACTTCCAAAAGACTGAGAATTTGAACGCTTTTGAAGTCTTTTAAATCAAGCTTTTAAAGGAGTGAAAAAGTGTAAGCTTCCGAAGTCTTTCAAATCAAGCCTTTGCAAGAGTGACCTCGAAAAAATTTGTGATTTTACTGGAAAGCTGATAGAAGTTCATTTAGGATCTCACAAGACAGTGTAAGTTCAATAAAGCGCGTTTTAGGACTTGAAACTCGTTAAAGACATAAATTTTCTGTTCAGCATATAAAATAAAAAAGTTAGTTTATTCCTTTTAAATCTATGCCGAAGCTTATACTTATACTACTAGATATAAAAATATCAACTATACACGCTTAAAGATATACTTTAACTAATTCAAACTATTTTAGTTATATACTCTTTGATAATTTTGATTGTTATTCGCTCGCTTTGAAGATACAAAGTATTTTGCACAAGTTTAACAATAAATATTTTCTTAGTACATAACAGTAAAATAATGTTTTTTTTTTTTTACTAAATTACAAAACCTCTTTTTTTCGGTTAACACGATATGAAAAGTATAATATAAAATATAATAAAGCATCTTAATTAAATTTTTTCAGCTATTTCGGTTAAAAAGTTACTGAGTGCCGTAGTTTCTGGCCTACTCTTACACTTTAGAAGGTCCAAAATATCTCGAACCAGCAACTCTTTACCTTAGCTACCTCTTTACTATTTTTAGTTATGATTTTTATCAGTCTTTCTCCATTTAAAATTCCTAATTTGGATATGAAGACTTGTTAATAATTTCGCCTTGGTCTGTAAAGACTCGATCTTTGTAAAAGAGTACAAAGAAATCTAGGTCATAGCACAGAGATACTATCTGCGGCTTGTATAAGATGTCCGTAACTGTTATGATTTTTGAAATGTTGATAGATAGTCGGTATTTTTATTTGATTAATATGTTTTGGTTTCCTGAGTGGATTTTCAATATATTGTTAGAGAATTCGATGAGCAATGAAATTAGTTCGTGATTTGTATAAGTGAGTGTTCTGGGTATGTAACTTCTGCCTAAAAATTTAAGTCGTAGACTTAATGATAGTTCTTTAGTTTCAGCCAAAATAATATTAGTGGATGTACTACGTCGATATCCTAAGGCTACCCTCAAAGCTTTAAATTGAGTTCTGTCCAAACGAATAGTCTAGTGTTCAGTAAGTTTGTGGAACAAAAATTCACAATATTCAATTCGGATCTAAATCTAATTGATGTTTTGTAGAAACTGATAAGGACCAATGGGTCTGCTCATTGTCAAGTACTACGAATGCAGCTTAGTATTTTTAGCGAATTTTTACATTTTAATTCGATACTGGCTATTTCTTTTTTCCATTTGAAATTAAAAGATAGCCATAGACCAAGAAATTCAACTACTCTGGAAAAAGTAATTTCTTTATTATTTAGATTGATATCCCAAAGCCCCCTTGTCCAACACATTTTATTAATACAAAGGAGAAACAGAACTGATAAACGAAATCTAGTGAGGTATAAACGTAACAATTTATTCAATATAAAAAAATCGTAACGTTTGTTTCTCACTAGATGTCATTTGTCAGTTCCATTTCTTTGTCGTTTTGAAAAATCTGTGAAATATTAATCTTCCCTTATAAACTTGGTAAAACTAGACATATTTATAAAAAACGCTACGAATCGTAGAAAGGTCAAAATCAAAGATAATCCTTAAGCCTCACAGCCGGTGATTTTCCGACATTGCCGCGTTCATTATTCAAGTTATTTGTTGGATTGATCTCACAATACTATGATCCACTATGATCTTAGAATAAATTTATTTAAAAAATATATATTATTTAAAATAATTATTCTGATGAAATTTTTAACCAATTTAAATATTAAAAAGGGCAAGATTACGATATCCGTGGCGACAAAATTTTATGATTGCAAAAAGACTGTCATGTCGAGTAAAAAAATATGGCCGAAACAGTTTTTTGATATCTGTCATAGTTTTTGAGATATTGAGAGTCAAAAAAATTAAAATAGGGAATTTTTTTTTTTTTCTGTTATTGTTTTGCGATTGACATAGAAATGAATTAAATAGATAATATAGTCATTTCTAATAGATTTTTTGACGTAAAATACGATGGAGTTTATAAAATTTTGATATCTTTGTTAGTTTTTGAGATATAAGGCTTTAACCACGAAAATTTTCATGTTTTTTTCAAAATTTTTGGTTATTTTCAATGTTTTTCATAATAAATAATGAAAAAAAAAATAATATTAAAATTGAAAGTTAAAGTATTTTTGAAGACGAAAACAATGGCGTTTCCCAAAATTAAATATCTGAAAAACTTTTTGAGATATCATATGTGTAAAAGAAATAAGAAAATAAGAAAATATTCATATGATGTCTATATATAACTATAAATGACTAGAATATATATTAACTGGTCTCTAGTCACAAAATGATTACTTAAATGATTCTACTACAAGATGGCCCTCTGGAACTTTCTCAAATTTTTTTTACTTTACCGGTAACACAAACTATTATCAATCGATCAATGGAAAATTTTATGTAAATTTATGTAATCTAGTACAATTGGATTTCCCGGCTTGAAACAAAGACTGTTATCATTATTCTTATTATTAAAAAAAATTCCCTAACTATTTCCTTGGCCTTAGCAATTCCTTGTCCTCACTATTTTCTTGGCCTTAGCAATTCCTTGTCCTCACTATTTTCTTGGCCTTAGCAAATGCCTGATCCTTCTCACATCCTATAAAAAAAATTTCCTAGCTATTTTCTTGGCCTTAGCAAAACCTTGTCCTTACTATTTTCTTAGCTTTAGCAAATCCTTGTCCTCACTATTTTCTTGGCCTTAGCGAATCTCCGACCCTTCTTACATTTCCTAAGAAAAATCACTATACAATATAGTTATTTTAGAGATATCTTGAAAATTCCGCCTTTTACACATATGATATCTCAAAAAGTTTTTGAGATATTAAATTTTGGGAAACGCTATTGTTTTTGTTGTCAAAAATACTTTAAATTTCAATTTTAATATTATTTTTTTTTTTTATTATTTATTATAAAAAACATTGAAAATTATATCTTATATCTCGAAAACTAAGGAAGATATCAAAACTCTATAAACTCCATTGTATTCTACGTCAAAAAATCTATTAGAAATGACTTGATTATCTGTTAAATTCATTTCTATATCAATCGCAAAACAATAACAAAAAAAAAAAAAAATTCCCTATTTTAATTTTTTTGACTCTCAATATCTCGAAAACTATGAACGATATCAAAAAACTGTTTCGGCCATATTTTTTCACTCGAACAGATGTTCTAATTTCAGTCACAAAATTTTGTCGCCACGGATATCGTGATCGTGCCTAAAAAAGTAGTTCTGAAAAAAATTTAATAATTCATTGATACATATTATCCGCTTGATATGATATTTAAAATTTTTAAACTGAAGAAGAGACTTTTTTGATTAAATAATGTTTATAATTTAAACGACAGAGAAATATTCATTTATTCAACTGGTTATTTAATTAATTTAATTGAGTTTTTTTTTTAAATTATGAAATTTTTAATTGCATTAATTTCTCGGGATATTGTTTTGGATATTTCGAATTATTGAATCAATTTTTTGTTTTTTATAATAAATATTTTTTTCGTCAAAAGAGATCGCAACTTTATTAAAGTGAAAAATAATTGGTCGACTACTAACTTTTTTCATAATAAAATTGACAAATCGATTTATTGAATTCACTAAGTACGCGACTTCATCAGATATCAATTGACTTTGATAATTTTCAGTTTATTGAAACAATTAATTTTTTTTTGTCAAAATGAGAATTTTTATTTCATTAAAGGAAATATTATTATTTCATTTTTATTTCAATGAAATTTTGTCTTGACAGCTTTTTTCGTCAACTTGAAAAAAAAAAATTTTTAAAAAGACAAAAAATTTTTATCAGACCATCACATTTTATCTTCTGAGAACTGAAATAACTGAATATAGATTCGTTATCTGTATCGTTATCATCTTTGATATATTTGTTATGTATATCGTTATTACGTCGCATATATTTATTAAGTTATATTTATAATACTCATATTTCTTAAACCACGACTTTTCAATTTTTTTTTTTTAGACAACGCCATTGTCTTGACTTCGGTAATTATAAAGAAATTCCGGAATAACTGAGAAGAAAAGAGATATAATAAATTACCGTTGTTCAAGTTTTATAACTACAGAAATACTCACTTACGTATGAAAACTTGTTTGACGAAATGGACAAAAAAAAGTAGGGGTTATCATATCACATAACATATGATAGTAGAGTTGATGCGTCAAAAAATATTCAACTGCCAAACAGAATGGATCATATACATGTAAACAGTTTTCTTCAAGTTTACGACAGTAAAACTGTAAACTTTTTAGACGAAGAATTTTCAAAATCAAATGCTGAATGTTATTTAGATCATGCTGGTACAACATTTTATAGTAATACTCAGATTA
The DNA here is from genome assembly GCA_011426435.1 of Lysiphlebus fabarum. Lineage (NCBI taxonomy): Eukaryota > Metazoa > Arthropoda > Insecta > Hymenoptera > Braconidae > Lysiphlebus > Lysiphlebus fabarum. The sequence goes on from WSYQ01001232.1 coordinate 34,948, forward strand.
AAAAAGTTTGTGAAAATTTAATAAATAGTGTATTTCCAAATCCACATTCAGCATCTGGACCCGGCAATGAAACACTCGATACCATCGAAAGAACCCGTTACAGGTAATTCCCTTAACTCTATGATTATACTTACTGATTCATTTTTAATTATACTTTATTCAATTTTTTTTTTCAGGATTTTGGATTTTTTTAAAGCCAAAAATGATGAGTATAGTCTGATTTTTACATCTGGTGCAACGTCTTCGTTAAAAATCATCGCTGAAACATTCAAATTTTCTAATATTAATTCTTTTCAAACAAATACAACTAAAAATGGTCATTTTATTTATCTCCAAGATAATCATACATCAGTATTGGGAATGCGAGATGTTGTCGTTCGTAATGGAGCAAAATTAAAGTGTCTTGTACACAATCAAATTGATGAAATTTTCAATAATACAACTCAAGTAAATAAAAATATATTAGCAAATAATTTCGAGAATAATTCTTTATTTGTATATCCAGCCCAGAGTAATTTTTCCGGTTTCAAATATCCATTGGAGTGGATTGAAAAAACTAAAAACGGTGCTTTGAATAAAATGACAAATGACTCGACAAATTGGTATGTTTTCGTCGATGCTGCAGGATTTGTTGGTACTAATTTATTAGATCTTTCAATTTTCAAGCCGGATTTCATTTGTTTATCATTTTATAAAATGTTTGGATATCCAAGTGGTATTGGAGCATTGATAGTAAAAAACTCAAGTGCAAATGTTTTAAGTAAAGTCTATTATGGAGGTGGAACCGTCAATATGGCTCAAAGTATAGAAAACTTTCATATTAAAAAAGAAAATTTATGTCAAAGGTAATTGAAAGAAAATATATCCAATGAATTTCAACAACTTTACTTCTATTAATTATTCATTTTAGATTCGAAGATGGTACACTTCCATTTCATTCGATAATTGCTCTTCAATTTGGTCTAGATGTTATCTCAACATTTTCAATTGATAAAATATCAAATCATGTTTTTTCACTTTCAAGCTATTTGTATCGCTTATTATTGAGCCTTTACCATTTCAACGGCAACCCTGTCATTAAAATATATGCAGATACTGATTATAATAACCGAAAATATCAAGGGGGAATTGTGGCATTCAATTTATTACGATCAAATGGTGATTATGTTGGTTACATGGAAGTACTTCATATGGCAGAATTATATAAAATTCAATTGCGAACTGGATGTTTTTGTAATCCTGGCGCTTGTCAACGACATTTAAATTTATCAAACGAAGATATTATGAAAAATTATGATGCTGGATATAAATGTGGGGGTGATAAAGACTTAATTGACGGAAAACCAACAGGAGCCATCAGAGTATCGTTTGGTTTCATGTCAAAAATCCTTGATATTGAACAACTCATGTTAATGTTAAAACACTGCTTTGTAGATGGTCCAGATATGATACAGATGCCTCAAAATTTCGGTAGTAATTTATCATTATTGATGGAGCAGCACGATCGAGAAGAAGCTAAAAAACAAAACGACATTCAAAGAAATAAGTGTAAATTAATAACGACAGGAAGTAATGAAAAAAAGGTAGTAGTAAATGGAAAATCACGTGACTTTAACATAAGAAAAGAATTAAAATTATCAAGATTATTTATTTATCCGATAAAATCATGTGGTGCTTGGGAAATAGAGAATTCATGGAAATTAAATTTAAAAGGACTCGAATACGACCGTGAATGGATGATAACGACATCAGCAGGTGCATGCTTAACACAAAAGCACAATCTTAATCTTTGTAAAATACGACCAACCATAAATCTCAATGAAAACACAATGAAAATTGATTATCCAGGTAGTGGTATTAATTTGGGCTATCCACCAAGTAGCTGACAAAAAACTATTTAAAAATTATTATTTATTATTTTAGGTATGCCATCAGTAATAGTACAATTGAATCATAAACACATGAATAAAGATGAATTCTGTAAAAGTCGAATTTGTGGACACAGAGTTGAAGGCGTTGATTGTGGATCAGAAGTATCTGAATGGCTTAGCCTTGCGATTGGTCGACCTAATTTACGTTTGATACGACAAAAACCGATAACTGAATCAGATGATAATAAAAAGAAATTAAAGTTATCATTTTCTAGCCAAGCACAGTTTTTAATGATTAATGAAGCAAGTATCGAATGGTTGATTAAAAAATTGCCGAATAATTCTGATTGTAACAAAGATACAATATTACATCGATTTAGAGGTAATATTGTTGTTAAAGGTGCTGAACCATATGACGAGGTTAACTGGAATAAAATTACTATTGGACAAAATACATTTGAGGTAAAAATGATTTGATTTGAATATCTAGTTTTAAAATGAAACTTCTTTTCGGTGGGTAGTGACAAATCACGATGTAACTCAAACGAGTGATTCGGGTCAAAAAGACTAGAGACCAGAAAAATCGACTACGATGGAAGGGTAAATATTTTTGGCTTGATACATGGAGTTTTACAAGGAGGGTAATCTGTGACGTCACACAATGTATTAGGATTGGTAGCTGTTGAGGATGACGGAATGGAGCAATGTAGTAACTCTATCGGCCACTGACAGCGCTAATCTTAGTACCGAAGTCAAAAACACATGTTTTTTTGTTTACTACTTATTTTTGTGTCAAGATAATTTTTTTTGAGTAAACAAATAGCTAAAAAAAGAAATGGACTCAAAAAAAAGAAAATTTATTGAACAATTTCTGCTGGATAAAATATCTTTCTCGCTGCATCTATTTTCTTAGCTTTTTTTTCTCTAAATTTTCAATGAATAAAAGCATGTTAATTATTTTTAATTAGACAAATAGCTAAAAATCGAGATAAACCCAAAAAAAAAAAATAATTTATTAAATAATTATTGCTGGGTAAAATATTAAAAAGAAAATGTAGGGCAATTATTTATTTAATAAATAAAAAACAAATATACCTAAGAAAATAGATGTACTCAAAAAAATATTTTACTCAGCAATAATTATTTAATAAATTATCTTTTTTTTGGGGCCCATCTCATTCTTTAGCTATTTTAGTTAGGGAGCCCATCGTGCTTTTACTTACCTCATTGCATCACGAGCTGAAATAGGTTAATTCGACTTGTCTTGGCGAGTACCAAGAAGACTAGAGACTAGGAGAATAAACTTTAGTGGAGGGGGTGTCCTAGAATACGGCGGCTATGTAGAGTGCGCCACTTTTACTCCTGAACGGCGCACTACGTAAAGCGCAGTTTTTAATCCCTGTACACCTCAGCCCACTGGCCCTATACTCGAGTCGTCAATAAATAAACGTCAAAATCTCATTGTGATTGTTATTTAAATTGCAATAAACTAATCCTTATTGCTGTGTGAAAAATTCAACTTTGTGATTATTTTTTAAACAATTCTTGAAGGCAAAAGTGGTATTGTTATTAGTTATTATGGTGATGCAAATAACACATCGACAATATCAATACTCGTTCATCCAGACATGAGCATAAAAGTAATTTAAATTTTTATTTTTCATATTTTAAACTTCTAACTTGTTATATTTTTCAATGTACTATTATTTTCAAATAAAAATTAAAAGTAAAGTGTATTAGATACAACTTCAAATAATATTTATAATTCGGCAATGTTGCTATACAATTGATTATAAGTAATAAAAAATTAAGGTTTGATTTTGAATCGATATAAATTGATAATTATTATAAAAACTAAAAAAGTAAGTTAGTGTATGAATAAGAATAAGTTAGTGAAATTTAAATAACAATCACAATGAGATTTTGACGTTTATTTACTGACGACTCGAGTATAGGGCCGGTGGGCTGAGGTGTACAGGGATAAAAAACTGCGCTTTACGTAGTGCGCCGTTCAGGAGTAAAAGTGGCGCACTCTACATAGCCGCCATATGCTAGGACACTAAATGTTACCCCCTCCACTGAAGTTTATTCTCCTGGGTAGCTATTCTTGACTCGATTATCCGCAAGTTATCCCGAGCGACTGGGATAACTTTTTTGTCGCAAAACATGAAAATTTTGGCTTAATTTGTATCCTTCCCAATGGTTTACATCAAACGACTAAATCATTTTCAGGCGTTTTCATGTTATCCCGTGTAGGTGGGATAATCGAGTCAAGAATAGCTACCCTGGTCTCTAGTCTTCTTGGCGAGTACAATAAGCAGTTTCAGTGGCCGACCATTTGGGTGGAAAGACAAGTGGCGGCCAGCGGTCAAAGTGGGTGTATGAGGTAAGTAAATTTACCTCATCGCATCACGAGTGGAAATAGGTCCAATCGCTTGGTATTGAGGTCCTGAATATAAAAATAACAATGGCCGACCATTTAGGTGGAAAGACAAGTGGTGGCCGACGGTCAAAGTGGGCGGCCAACGGTCAAACTGAACTTACCTCATCGCATCACGATTTGAAATAGGTCCAATCGATTGGTATTGATTCCCTGAATATAAAAATAATAATGGCCGACCATTTAGGTGGAAAATTTTTGATGGCCGACCAAAAAACTTCAAAATTTGAAAAAAAAAAAAAGTTTTTTGGTCGGCCATCAAAAATTTTCCACCTAAATGGTCGGCCATTATTATTTTTATATTCAGGGCATCAATATCAATCGATTGGACCTATTTCAAATCGTGTTGCGATGAGGTAAGTTCAGTTTGACCGTTGGCCGCCCACTTTGACCGTCGGCCACCACTTGTCTTTCCACCTAAATGGTCGGCCATTGTAATTTTTATATTCAGGACCTCAATACCAATCGATTGGACCTATTTCCACTTTAATGCGATGAGGTAAGTTCAGAAAATGAATGTACTCAAAAAATATTTTTTACAGGCATAATTGTTTAATAAACTGTCTTTCATTGAGTTCATCTCATTCCGTATCGCTAATTGCTTATTTGAAAATAATTTTCAAGCATTCATTTATTAGATGCATCCATAGACAATATTAATTTTTTAATTTTGAAATAAATGAATGACTGTAAATTATTTTTTAATAAACAAATAGCTCAAGAAAGAGATGAACTCAAAGGAAAACATTTTATTTTTTATTTTTTGAATTAAAGTTTTTTAATTAATTTTCTATTTATTAAATCAAATGAATGCCTAAAAATAATTGTTGAATGAACAAATAGCTACGGTATAAGATGTACTCAAAAAACGACTATTTATTAAATAATTATCCCTGTTAAATATCTTCGTTTAGCTGCATTCATTTTCTTAGCTATTTCCTAAGAATAAATAAATAAATGAATGAAAATAATTTTCAAGTAAACAAATAGCTATGGAATGAGATGTACTCAAAAAAAGACGATTCAATGAATAATTATTGCTATGATATAATATATTTTTTTGAGTTCATTCATTTTCTTTGTTGTTTGTTATTTATTTTTTTGATGAATAAATGTCTGAAAATTTTTTTTAAATAAACAAATAGCTAAACAGAAAGATGGACATAGAAAAAGACGATTTATTAATTGATTATTGCTGGGATATATATATTTTTTGACTACATCTATTTTTTTAGGTGCTTGTTTTTCATTTTTTTAGATAAATTGAACAATTTAAAACTAAAGAATAAATTGTCTTTTTTTGAGTAAATCTCATTCCGTAGCTATTTGTTTATTTAACAATTATTTACAAGCTTTCATTTATTTGAAAAATAACGTGCAAATAGCTAAAAAACTGGATGTACTCGAAAAAAAATTTTTAACAGGGATAAATAAATCGGCTTTTTTTTTAGTCCATCTCATTCCTTTGCTATTAATGTATCCACTAATGATAATATGAAAAATTGAACGTTATTGTATTATTTAGTTGTATTTTATTTTTTTACACAAAAAAAAAACTTTAACTGAGCCCACAATAATAATAACATATGACCTTGACTTCGGTACTAACTAAGACTAGCGCCATCAATGGCCCATAGAGTTACTAAATTGCTCCATTCTGTGAGCCTCAGTAAATTTTGAGAGATTATCCTCCTTATTCACCTTCATAAACAATATCCAGCCTCATTTGTTAGCTAAGGTAGACTGTCATGACATCTTTTGCGTACGGCGCATTGTATATTCAACTTTTCTTTTAATGAGATAAATATAAGAAGACTAGAAATACAGGAGGACGAACTCCCTATCTTGCCTGTATATAAAATCGGACGTAGGTAAACTCAGTTCCAAACCCCCCCCCCTCCCCCTTCTTGGTGAGCGACGTGACTTATTGTCAGTTTCGGCCTTTCTACGATTCTTAGTTCGTCTGCCTAGTTTTGCCATCTTTACAGTAAAGGACTTAGTTTATTTTTGCAACATTATTTTTTAAGTTTTTTTTGCATAAGATGCAAGTAGTGTATATATATATCTGTATATATACATTTATATGTGTAAGTAACTTAATAAAAAATATAACTAAATAACAAGTAAATAAACAATAACTAGTATATATACTTTAAGAGGTTTTTTTCGAAGTTTAAATTATTATAAAGGTATATAATTGCAAAGGTATATATAATTGCTAAGGTATAAATCCTTAGGAATATAATTGCGGATAATTTTTTATTACCCATGCATGGTTAATAGATCTTGCTAAGCTATATGTAATTGCAAAGGTATATATAAATACTTAGGAATATAATTGCGAATAATTTTTTATCACCCATGGTTAGTAGATCTTTTTCAAATAAACTAGTGTCTAATAAAAAAAAAGACAATTATACTGGTACAATTATATTTCTTAAAAAAATATTTAAACAACTGTATCTATCTTCCTAGTCATTTGTTTATAATAATTGCATTAAAAATGACATGAATTTTTTTTTCAAAAAAATGAATGACTAGAAAGACAGATGCAATTAATTAAAAAATTTTTTAAAAAGTACTTGTACCAATAATTTTCTTTTTTCATATTTCATCTTATTCCATAACTATTTCATTATTAAAAAAATTAATTTGAGTAATTTCAAATCCATGCATTAAGAACAAACAGCTAGAAAAACAGATGCATTTGTTTAAATAATTTTTTATAGAGTAATTGCATAAATAAAATGGCTTTTTTCGAAATACATCTTCTCTGTAACCATTTGTTCATTAAACGAATTAATTTATGTAATTTTTAATGCATTTATATTCAACAAATGGCCAGAAAGACAGATGCAATTAACGAACTAATTTTTTAAACAAACAAATAGTTATAAAAGAAGACGAAATTTGGAAAAAAAAAATTACTGGTACAGGTACTCTTTAAGGTCGAAAGTAAAAACCAAAGGTGGACCAAGTCTAGGTCCGAGAGGGCGTCTATCTACCTATACTTAAAAAAAATATTTTTAGTGCCCCAACATCCCAAATCTTTTCGCTATACTGTTTAATTATCGTTCGTTGTGTGGAATTTCGTCTATCCATACAGACACACATACTACTGTAATCTAAAAAAAAATGATCGTGAAACGTTGCAATCACGTATACTGAGATGTATGCTTGGAAGAATATGAGACAGCACGACGAATAAGGGAGAGAGTAAACAGCAGGGTTGTCGGATCGAATTGTGATGACAGCTATGAGCCTCGTAATTAAGAAAAATTTGAGCACCAAAACTTAAATATCTATTGAAATGCACTAAAGAAAAGTTTCTATATAGGCTTAAAAAATCCGTATTAAAAAGAAGTATAAAATGTTAGTAAAATTAGCGATTTATAATAGATATTGTTTTAGCTACAAGCGTAAATGTGTGTACCATCCCTATCCCTGTGTGTTAAAATTGTCAACTTTGACATTAATTATCTAAAAACAAAACTCAATTAAATTTTGAAAAAATTCATCAAAATAGATAATTATTCAGGCTTTCATTTAAGCCTAAAAAATCAAAAATATAATAACGGGAAATTATCTTTACTTTCGACCTTAAAAAATTGTTTAATTAATTGCATCTGTCATTCTAGCTTTTTTTTTGGAAAAAAAAAACAATTTATGTAGTTTTCAATACAATTATAATAAACAAATGGCCAGGACGATAGATGCAATCGTACCAGTATAATATATATATTTTTTTTTTTGTAGACATTTGTTTATTTGAAAAATTAATTTATGTAATTTCAAATGAATTTATTAACATCAAATGCCTAGAAAAAAAAATCCAATTGATTAAATGAGTTTTTTAAAATTATATCTTTTTCCGTAAATATTTATTTATCAAAAAAATCATTCATGGAGTTTTTCTATTCTGTAACTATTTGTAATTTTAAATAATCAATTCAGATAATTTCCTATACATTTATATAACCAACAATTGACTACGAAGACAAATGCAATTGTTTGAATAATTTTTTGAATAATAATTAAACAAATAATCGTCTTCAATCTAATAACAAACAACATAATTAAAAAAAAATTTTCATGTAATTTAATACATGCATTTATAATTAACAAATCGCTAAATATACAATGCGACGGACGCACACATATGTAATACTACATATATGCGTACGCAAAGGAAGTCATGACAGTCTACCTTAACGAGGCTGACATTTTCGAGGCGAGTTACTCCTCCTGCACTTCTAGTTTTTTTGGCCTTAAGATACGATAGAAGTTTCACTTCTCACGCGCGTGAATACATTTTTTTTTTTATTTCAGGTCCAGGGACCATGTACTCGATGTCAGATAATATGCATTGATCAAGAAACTGGTCTTAAGACAATTGAACCACTTCAATTACTAGCGAAACAATTTCATGGTCAAATAAAATTTGGCATTTATCTCACAAATACAACGGAAAAACCGAATTGTATTTGTATAAACGATCCTATAATCGCATGTAATAAGTCAGAATCAATCAAAAAAGTTGTGAGCCGTTAGACTTGTAGTTAATCATTTTATGTCTGAAATCTTTAACACAAGAAGACTAGAGTCTAGGTGATATATTTAATATCTTTTTTTCCCTACTGAACATTATATTACAATAAAGTTTTATTTCTTTGGAGTAAAACACCTTTACGCGCGCTTTGCTTGGCGAGTTAAATCGTTAGCCGATGGCATTTTTTTAAACGATTTATTGGACCATTATTTGATCAAGTTTTTCTAGGTTTACTCAATGATATTTTGATTAAAAATTGTCGGTGGAAGGTGTCAATTCTGTGTCGTGTATAAGAAGGCACAGTTAGTGCATGGTGGTTACTCTCAAACACATTCACTTTCCTTATTCTGATACTTGACGCGAGCATGGAGGTCTATAAACTCACTGTAATATAATATAACTGGAAGCTGAACTCTGGCGTCAAAAGTGTCGCCGAGAGAGAAACGATTTGGGTGTCAGTGATGGGTCTTTGGCCGATTTTTGACTTTATTACATTACATGTAAATTACTGTAATTTACATGTAATTTATGTAATTTATGTAATTTAGTCCGCCGCCATTTTTAGAGCATCTTCCTTACCGGCCGTCAACAAAAAGCAAGCTGTCAATTGATGTTTACATGTTATATTAATAAACAATAAACAATTAAATTATTAAACAATAATCATTTAACAATTATAACGTTTGAAAAAAATATTTTTGCATAACGACATAACAAAATGACATCTAAGAACATTATATTTTGATATTGCTAAAAATTTTACCTGAATTAAACGTAACTTTTATCTTGTTAAATCAACTTATTATTATATTATTGCATTTAATGAATAAATATAGTATATAATAATATTTACAGAAAACAATTATAATATTTGTTGTTGAATCAATAAAATTAACATATCGTTGTAAAATAAGAATTCGATGTGAACAATAAATTATAAACATTAATATAACATCATAACCTGCATTAATTTGACATATACAAATGAAAAATAGAGTTTATCCTTGTCATTTTTTTTTATTTTTTGTCATTGTAAAAAAAGAGAGAAAGCAAAAAATTTCAAATTACCAACTGTAGAATCAAGGTTCCGAGGTTGCTGTAAGATGGCGCAATGAAATTTATGTAAATTACCCCATGTATGAAAGTCAGCCATGTAAATTACTGTAATTTACATTGTAATTTACACGTGTAATTTACAATGTAAATTACAAGCCCATCACTGTTGGGTGTGTTCTCGTCCTTGTCGGTACAGTCACGTCAACTACAGTTAAAGACCAGTATGTTGAGACAGTCGAGTTCAGTCGAGTTTGTACACGTTATACAAGAATAAGATATTGTATTTTTGTCTGTGTACATTATTATTTAAATAAGATATAGGCATAAAATTTACTCATTTTTTTATAGATTTTATTTCAGAATAAAATATTGAACATAAATTTATTAAATATATAGTAGTAAAAGTGTATAAAAAAAAATAATGAAAAAAATTTAACTGATAATGCTAATGAAAGATAAAAAGGTATTTCACAAAAGACTAAAATATCTTTCACATAATTGTATAAAAAAAAACCCTAAGAATAATACTTTTATCAAAAACTAACAATAATTTTTGAACAGTTATTACCAGAAACTCATAATTATTCACCAATTTTTTTTTCATGACATCAATAATAATTACCAAGTTGTTGTATAGCAATAAGCAAAATTTACAATTGACCTTGACAATTGACTTTAAAGTTCCAGTATAGATTCATCTGAATCACTGACTGCTCCATTAATTTCTGTCGCTAGCGTTGCTAAAGTAATTGGTATTTTTGAAATTAAAATATCATTTAATATATTTAATAACACAACATTTATTTCAAGATTTTTTTTTAATACGTATTACAGAAATTCAGAATATTTAATATTGAATTAAATTTATATTATAAGTCAAACTGCTTGTCAATAGCTATTGCATTCAAGAGTACTTGTAATAATAATAAAATAATGAATATAATAAAACATTATCAATAATATCAAGAATAAGTATTCAATAAGGTTTTTCAATTATTAACCAGCATAAAAATTTAGAATTATATACTTATCAATAATATATTTTTTTGAATTATTTAAAACTCATAAATAACAATCATTTGAATAAAATTTTGAACATTACTGAATAAAACAAGCTTTGTTAATTTTTGGCGCATAGATGCTTTGGTACCTAAATCATTTAAAGTCTTTGATTTAGAATATGCATGCAAACAAATTTTTACATATGCTGCAGTAGAAAATTTTATAATTTTATACTCATGCAATTGATTCCAATCATGCACAGATTTTTTTAACCATTAAAGGCGGAGCCACAAACTTGCGCCGTTCCATACTGCGCATCTCATGTTTGTTATTTTTATTTTATACTTCTTTCTATTCATTTATTTATTTATTTATTTTGTGACTAATTAATCAAAATTAATAAGATTCTCATTATAATAATTATATAAAATTACATATAGTAAGATATTGATTACTGTTATTTTAATTAATTTTGGAAAATATTTTCTCAACAAATGAAAAAAAGTTCTGGAATGCTCTGGAATTCAAGGTTATAGTTAGGGAGCCCATCGTGCTTTTACTTACCTCATCGCATTACGAGCTGAAATAGGTTAATTCGACTTGTCTTGGCGAGTACAATAAGCAGTTTCAGTGGCCGACCATTTGGGTGGAAAGACAAGTGGCGGCCAGCGGTCAAAGTGGGTGTATGAGGTAAGTAAATTTACCTCATCGCATCACGAGTGGAAATAGGTCCAATCGCTTGGTATTGATGCCCTGAATACGAAAATAACAATGGCCGACCATTTGGGTGGAAAGACAAGCGGCGGCCAGCGGTCAAACTAAACTTACCTCATCGCATCACGATTTGAAATAGGTCCAATCGATTGGTATTGATGCCCTGAATATAAAAATAACAATGGCCGACCATTTAGGTGGAAAGACAAGTGGTGGCCGACGGTCAAAGTGGGCGGCCAACGGTCAAACTGAAGTTACCTCATCGTATCACGATTTGAAATAGGCCCGATCGATTTGTATTGATGCCCTGAATACAAAAATAACAATGGCCGACCATTTGGGTGGAAAGACAAGTGGCGGCCAGCGGTCAAAGTGGGTATATGAGGTAAGTAAATTTACCTCATCGCATCACGAGTGGAAATAGGTCCAATCGCTTGGTATTGATGCCCTGAATACGAAAATAACAATGGAAAACTTTATTTTTCCAAATTTTGAAGTTTTTTGGTCGGCCATCAAAAATTTTCCACCTAAATGGTCGGCCGTTGTTATTTTTATATTCAGGGAATCAATACCAATCGATTGGACCTATTTCAAATCGTGTTGCGATGAGGTAAGTTCAGTTTGACCGTTGGCCGCCCACTTTGACCGTCGGCCACCACTTGTCTTTCCACCTAAATGGTCAGCCGTAGTTATTTTTATATCCAGGGCATCAATACCAATCGATTGGACCTATTTCCACTTTAATGCGATGAGGTAAGTTTAGTTTGACCGCTGGCCGCCACTTGTCGTTCCACCCAAATGGTCGGCCACTGAAACTGCTTATTGTACTCGCCAAGACAAGTCGAATTAACCTATTTCAGCTCGTGATGCGATGAGGTAAGTAAAAGCACGATGGGCTTCCTAACTATTAGAGGTTCCCTAGTGGATGACTTGACACTCTAATGTTGCGCTCAGTCGACAGCGATTTGAGAGCAATTCGACAGCATATATGAAACGTAATTCTAAAGCGCCGAATAAGAGGAATGAGTTAGAAAAATGAAAAATAAATGGAATATTAAAATAACAACAATTTAAACTGACAAAATCTGGACTTTTATATGTTTTATAATAATAAAAAAGAGTTGAAATAATACATGATAAAGAAGTTAGGTTCACACGATTCGTATATATACTCCGGTCGAAAAGCAGTTAAGCTTTACAGGATTCATCGGTAATTGACTCGGTCATTATTACCGGAATATTTGGTCACAGAATCGACGAGCTTTCGACACCAAATATTGTTATCAAGGTAAGAAAAAAACAATGTTTATTTTCTGATGTATTTTTTCATTTAAACTGACATAAAAACGATAGAAACAAATGTCAATAGTAATAAACTAATTTATTTTGAATAATTTAAGGTTAAGAAAATGTCATGGGGAGGTCTGACTCAGTAATTTGGAGATATTTTGTTCAAGTAACTTGTACTGAAAAATGTAGTACCAGTAAATACAAAAAAGGACGTTGCAAGTTTTGTAGCCAAGAATATGTATTTAATGCACAACGAATGCTTAATCACTTGCTTTCTAAATGTGATGAATGTCTAGAAAATGTCAAAAAAATTTTCAGTAGTGAACCAACAAGTCAAATTGACACATCTGATACAAATACAAGTGCAATTGATTTAACACCAAAGATATCAACACAAATGTATGTTTTTAAAGGTGTTATTAAAGAGAAAAAAATAGATCATTTTCTTGACAAAATGTCTTTTCAAGACCAAAAAGACCTTGAAGCTGCTTTTGCCAGAGCATTAATTGCCACTAATCTTCCATTGTCAGAATTTGATAATTATTATTGGAAATACTTTTTTACATCACTACGACCAGCTTTTAAAAAACCATCTCGATATGTTTTTTCACACAGATTGTTAGATGCAGAATATGAAAAAGTAAACAAAGCTGTTGAAGATAAAATTAATGATGCAGATACATTGACAATTATGTCAAGTGGTTAGACTGATATTAATGGTGATAGTTTTACAAATGTTGTTACAACGCCACAGCCTGTATTTTATAAAGCAATTGAATCTAAAGAAGTATCACATACTGCGAAACACATTTGTGATATTTTAAGTTCAGCAATACTTGCTCAATATTTCTGAAAAAGTCAAAAGTGTCGTCACTGATAATGTAGCTAACATGAAATCAGCTTGGTCACTTCTTTATATTAAATTTCCTCATTAAATAACATATGATTGTTTAGACCATGGATTGAATTTACTTGTAAAAGATATTTTGAATGTGAAAATAATGATTCATGATGTTGATGAGCCTGAGATGTATTAACAGCATAAAAGAAATGATTAACTCCTTTAAACGTCATCATCAGGCTAGACACATTTTAAATCGAATAGAAAAGAAAATAAAAATTGTGTTACTTCAATTAGTTCATGTGCTTCTTGATCGAGATCTATTAAGAAATTTGAAAAAATGCATTGAAGAAGGAGAATTTGAGCCAATAACTTCGGTTGACTCTGATGATAAAGAAGTAGATTATCGATATATAATCTTCTTAGGCGGAGCCTTCTAGTATTGAATTCACTGCGTTTTTTTTAATAATTGTCACAGCTTCTTTAATAATTAAGATAGAAAGCTCGTATTAGAGTCAAATGAAAGGTCTTGGAAAATTCTACAACTAAGAATCAGTGTGGTGCCTTGGTACCAAACTGATGGATTTGATATGAAAAATATTCTTTTTACTAAACAACTTATTTGTTATTGAAAAATTTACTGATAATAAAATAATTATGATAAGCAGATTGATTTGAAAAAACAATAAAAATTTCAGTTGGTGTAATGCTTTTCTATTTATCATATTATAACATATGATAATCCAATTGATACTCAAATGCTTGATTTTAATCTAAAAACTATTGTGGTAATTGTCTTGAAGGCCATGATCTTGGACATAATATAATTACTGAAAAAAAAAGTAAATCAAACGAAATATTCGGAATTTTTAAATATCAAAATTATGATCAAGACAAGTTTACAGAAATTGAGAAACAAAATAAATAATATATTGATCATTGTTTAGAATCATTTTTTCGAAATAAAATAACATTTGTTGCTGTTGAAGAATTTTTTTTAATAAAACAAAATTATTACGTTATAATATTATTATTATTTATCACATGGTGATTTTTTTTTCTATACATACTATTGTATAATTAAATTTTTTTATTGTTGTTTCTTTTTAATTCAATTTAATCAATTAGCATTTTGTTAATTTAATTTCGACATCAAAATATGTAACAATCTATAAGGTTATTTTAATTAGATATATTTTGTTGTTAATTTTCTATTTTTTCATCGTTGAATTTCATAATTTTTTTCATGATTTATAATTTTTTTTTGTACAATATTAAGAATTATTTTGTTGACAAAACTTAAACATGTGACAAATAATATACATATTCTATATGTATTAATAACATAGTAATGAAAATTCATAATTAATAATCGTTTAAATAATTGTAACGACAATATATCGATTTATAAATAATTTAGTAACTGAATCAAACATTTAACGAAAAAAAAACAAACTAATAATTTTTTATAAATCAAATTAATATTAACAAAAAAAATTAGTATAATATCTAATATATAAAAATCTCGTGTCCCGGTGTTTGTCATCGAACTCCTCCGAAACCGCTTGACCGATTTTCTTGAAATTTTCTATGGATTTTCCTCAGGACAGGATTTTCATAAACTATATTTCAACCGTCTAATTTATAAGGGTGGTTTAGCCTTAAGGGAAAAAATGGAAACCCTACTATACACCATCTATACTTTATTCATAAATACATACTATGGTCGGTAATGCAGTTTTTATCCAAATAGTGATACGAATAATATATACATATAATATTTGCATCTAATTAGCCTAAGGTTGATCAAATCAAAATAAACTATTATATGGATTCTATTGGAATTTTTTTGGCGAATATTGAAGTTAATTTTCTTTGGGAGTTGATGGTTTAATTAATATTAACTAATTAAGATTTAGGGGCGCAGGCAGCCTGGATTTTTTTAATTTTCAACTTTTTCAAGTTATTTTTTTTTAAATGGATAGATAATTCTTTGGAGAATTATAAAATGCAGAAAAATTTTATTGGGAGTTCTTCAATTAATTATTAAAAATTATTATAATTTTTAAATTGTTGCTATACGCTGATCAATCATTTCGGTCAATTGCGCATTCCTATACTTCTAAACCCTAGCATAGATGTGTAAAAATGTGTTTATAGTCAAATATGTAATTGTTTTCCCTGATTTTAAAGACTAAATTATATAACAAAAAATATAGGTTCGAATACTTTTTTAATTTAAATAATAAGTAAATACGTTTTTTTAAGAGTAATTATAAAAATAAAGCTGTTACACATATACACGTCTACACATACATGCTAGGATTAGGAAGTATAAGAATGCGCAATCGACCGAAATGATTGATCAGCGCATAGCAACAATTAAAAAATTATAATATTTTTTAATAATTAATTGAAGAACTCACAATGGAATTTTATTGCATTTTATAATTTTATAATTTTTCAAAGAATTATCTATCAATTAAAAAAAAAATAACTTGAAAAAGTTGAAAATTAACAAAATCCAGGCTGCCTTTGCCCCTAAATCTTGATTAATTAATATTAATTAAACCATCAACTCCCAAAGAAAATTAACTTCACGCCAAAAATCTCCAAAAAAACTCCAATAAATTCTATATAATAGTTTATATAGCAGATATTTCAGTATAATAATGATGTGAATATTTATTTTTTTTTGTAAATATTAATTATTCAATTTTGTCAAATTGAAAAGTTGATAAAATGAAATAAGTTAAGTCAAGCGCTACGTCAAACCTATAGTGTTTTGTAGGAATATTTTTTATCGTAATAAAACAACTTCAAATTTTTAAAATTATGTTTTGGAAGAATTTGTATGATGAATTATTATTACTTTTTTTTTTAATACTCTTTGAGAATAATTATAATTCAAAATTATTTACATCTTAAGTTTTGTCGTTCATTTACAAAGTAATTCAAACAGAGCCAGAAAATTTAAAATTAAATATAACTATTTCTTCAATAAAAAAATTAGTATATGACCGAGAAATTGGTCATAATAATTCAAATAAGGCCCACAAAAAGAAAAAAATTCATGACCATTTTCACCCACATTTCGTTGAATAAAAAAAAATGATAAGCCCAAAAGACCAAAAAAAAATATATTAAACTGTATAAAGGAGTATCTCCACGCAAATAGAAATAAAAAGTTTAGGTCACAGCACTGTAAGAATTAAAACAAAAAGTCTATGTTGGAGCCCGAAATTTTTGCTTGATAATGTACAAATTTCAGCCAACCACGGCCAAGTCGTATACCAATAAAAATACGGAATATATATCTGCATGTGTGTGATTAAATCGGTAAACTCAGTTTTTTTGTTAGAATAAAAAATATTAAATAAAAGTTCTTATACATGCCATGTTAAATCGTTCGGAAAGTTTACGTGCTTAAAACTTATTATCTTTAAAACTAGATGGGACATAATTACAAAATTAGAATCATTAGATGCTGGGAAATTTCAAGATTTGTCTTTCAAAATATTGGGAAATCGGTAAATGGACTATTCGACGGAGATACTCCCTTCAGGTTGCTTCCAGATAATTGAATCGTCACTTAATTTTTTTTTTTGGGTATTTTTTGAATGAAATAAATATCTATACTTCCAGTTCTGACGTCGTTTTTTTGAGATAATAAATGTCAAAGTTGACATTTTTATACGCGAGGATAAGACTACAAGTTAAAATACTTTACATTTCTATTTTTAGAAAGTTCATTTGCCACTAAAAAATCTTTAAATTGTACCCGAGTGGAAATTGAGTTCAAGGTCTGATCAAAACTTGATCACGTAACTTGAATACACATCAAGTTTTGATCAGCCAACTTGATCAAGAATTGACCAAAACGTAACGCAAAAACTGGTCAAGATTTGATCAAGTTGTCTGGTCAAGATTTGATCAAGCTGTCTGATCAAATCTTGACCAGTTTTTCCGTTACGCTCTTGGTCAATTCGTGATCAAGTTGGCTGATCATATTTTGATCAGACAACTTGATCAAAATTTGATCAAGAAACATTATCAAAATTTGATCAAGAAATATCATCAAAATTTGATCAAGAAACATTATCAAAATTTGATCAAAAAAACAAAAAAAAAAATTATTTGTATTTTTTATAATTTATTAAGTTGTGATTTCTGATAGAGAGAGAGAGAGAGAAGTAGGGGAAGGAGACAAGGAATACATTTTTTTACAAAACTGCGCGCAACTACCGAGATTCGAACCGACGATCGAAAACTACCTAATCCTACAAACTAACGCTTTAGCCCGCTTGACCACCGGGTCATCGATGTAAAAAGTAATTTTTTTATCCTTATATTTTACGTATAGAGTCTCAATATAAGGATAGAACAATATTTTAACTTTAATTTTAATTTCCTTCATTTTTTGTTGGAGTAATATTTTTTTTAAATTGATTAAAATATTTGTACGTATACTCTATAAATATATTATTAATAAAATTATTGGTTTCAAAATTTTTAATCAGGGTTAAGTAATAAAAATAAATGGATTTAGCTTGAAATTAATTAATGAATAAACGAGACATTACTAGCGAATGAAAAATATTATTATTATATATGTAAAAATTATAAACAAAAATTGATTTTAAATTTAATTTTGATTTTCTGGCTGAGCAATATTACTATTTTTATTAATTAATATGCAATTATTTATTAAGTTTAAGTAATGAAAACATTATAAATATTTTTTGGAATTATTTATTTAATAAACGAAATATTATAGAGAAATAAAAAACATTGATATGATATATGTGAAAACTAAACCAAAAATATCTTAAATTTAATTTTCTACATCAAGTATCGTGATCACATCTTGACTACGTGTTACCACATCAAATCTTGATCAGAAAATGATCAAGTAAAATTATTGGAATCAAATAATTTTTTTCTACGTTTTTTCTCATCAAGATTTGATCAAGTATCGTGATCACATCTTGACTACGTGTTACCACATCAAATCTTGATCAGAAAATGATCAAGTAAAATTATTTGAAATAAATAATTTTTTTTTACGTTTTTTCTCATCAAGATCTGATCAAGTATCGTGATCAAGTTGCTCTTACTCACGATGTTTTAGGAGTACTTGATCAAATCCTGGTCAAGATTTGATCAAGTTTCGTGTAATAAGATAACTTGATCAAGTCTTGATCAGTGTCGGAAGTCAAATCCGTCAAGTCTGACCAGATTTCCACTCGGGATAGTCTTCGGCAAGACGAACACGATATAAAAAATTTAAATTTTTTTTTTGACCATGACTTTCAATATATTCAATATTAACTTTTAAAAAATTTCGTCTTTTTCGCAACGAATTGGAGTATACAGGCCCTCTAAACGTAAATAATAGTATTCCTCTATCTTTCGAAGGCAACCTCACTGGAATTAAACTTTGTATCCATTTTTGAATTCACTGAGATAAAATGAAGATCCTAAATATTCTCTGGAATTTTCCAACGATTGCTTGAGGGTGTTTCCACTGCTCTTTTTCTGAATTTTACTGACTGCAAAACTGTTCTTTTCTTAAAAAAAAATTTTTTTTTTTTTTGAAAAATTCATGTCATGACAGCCAATAATATGTTATTAATTAAAAAGTGAGCCTTGACTTTTTTAATATTCAAATTCGTGAAAATTTTGAAAATTTTCGGAATTTCATCATCGATTTATATCCAAAATCAAAAAATCAAAATGAAAAATGTCTTGATAATTTGCGTAGATTTTTATTTTTGAGTTTTAAAAACTTCATAATTTTAAGAATATCCTTAATATAATAATGTTGATTGTCATGAGAAAAGTATTTTAGAAAAAAAAATTATTTACAAAAAAGGTAGGTCAGTGGGTAGGTCATATTTAGAAATAAACGGGCTGGAAACACCCTCAAAGAAGGGGTGGTAACTTCTAAAAAAAAAATTTAGGATCCTCATTTTATCCCAATGAACTAGAAAAAAAATTCAAAGTATAATTCTGAGAAGTCGAGGGAAAAGATCTTAGCATTTTAGTTATTTCACCCCATATTTAAAATTTATAATAGGTATATTTTAATATTTGGTATCTAAGAGAATAAATGTTCATCGTTTAATTATTTGGAGACTTTTACACGTTTAATTTTTTTATCCCGCTATTCCCTACTTTCGTTAAATGCAATTATTTCGTGGCTGGCATATATGTATATGTATGGCAAAACAACGTTTGCCGGGTCAGCTAGTAAAAATATAAAAAAAAAAAGTAATGTATCAATAGGTATTTCTTATTCTTCAATAAATAATGAACATAGTATTTGAATTTTTAAACTGATTAAATAAATCTGCAAGCTTTTTAATCAAAAGAAAAATTAAAACAAAAAAATTTGTATTTTGTTGTTCGACGACAAAGGTCCGAATAAGGCTTCGCCGGAGTTTGTTTCAGTTCAACTGAAATTTTCTTGTTGAATGTACTAAAAAAAAAAAAAAATGTAATTTCCCAGCTTTGTATTGAACCTCATATTAATATTATGAGCATTGATGCAATGGATACCAAAAAAGTACTATTATTTAAGAAAAAAGTCAAGTATTTCAGTTACTTTTTATATAATAATATTTATATAATAATAATAATTATAATATAAAAATTTTAATGTTAAAAAATATATGACTATATATTTATAACAATAATAACAAATATGTAGTATTAAACATTTAATAAAAAAATTTCATAAATATAAAAAAAAATTTACTCTAGAGGTAAATGTTTATAAATTAATAATAAAATTCTTTTGCAATAATAATTTGTTTGAATATATTTTTTAAGTAATGTGAAATAAAGAATAACCTTTTATTAATTAATATACATTCTCATTAAACATAAAATAAAGTATTTGAAATTACCCGCGCGAACGGTGATTGGCTCTAGTTAGCTCCGCCTTTTTTGGTTAAAAATGATTGTTTACCGGTAAAAAATCCGGTTAAAAATGCTAAAAATATCAAACACCGGTAAATTAACAACCCTACTCCCTACGCTCCCTACTCTTTCTCTTTTTTCACGTTTCTGAAAAAAGAAGACCATATCGTCGACGCTCTTGCCTAAAGAGATCCGAATCGGCCATACTCAAGAAGACTAGAGATACAGGAGGAGTAACTCGCCTCGAATATGTCAGCCAATTCGCGTGAGGCTAGTAGCTGTCATAGCGAATTTAGCGTACAGCATGGTTCAGCGCATTGTATATTTATTTCTTTTTTAATGCGCAGCTTACACATACATATATACATTAATGTCAAAAACCAATTAATGTATGTATGTATGTGTAAGCTGCGCATTAAAAATAAGAAATAAATAATACAATGCGCTGAACCATGCTGTACGCTAAATTCGCTATGACAGCTACTAGCCTCACGCGAATTGGCTGAATGATATTACATGCATTGAGATAGGGAGTTACTCCTCCTGTATCTCTAGTCTTCTTGGCCATACTAGCAATATAGTAGTATTACATATATGGGCCTCAATAAACTTTGATAGATTATCCTCTTTATAGATCTCCATGATTTAACTGTTCAGGTCATGGAGGTCTATAAGGAGGATAATCTCTCAAAATTTACTGAGGATGACGGAATGGAGCAATTTAGTAACTCTATCGGCTACTGACAGCGCTAGTATTGGTCAGTACCGAAGTCAAGGTCATATGTATTATTTCGTAAGTTATGAACTTTATTTTTTGGGAGATAAATCCAATACTACGTCTAAGCCATTAGGCGCCTACCCTCCGTAGAGTTAAGACAAGCTATAATTTTTGATAAAATCAACGGAATGACTTCAAATTAGGCTCTAAAAACGTGGTTTTTGAAACTCTATCGCCTCTCGAAGAGTTCATCCTGATTCTAACAGCCAACTTTTTTCTGATTTCGAAATAAAAATGACAAGAATGTTTTAAAAATTGTATTGCCTATTTTTTTATGAAAAATATAATTTATAATTTATAATTATCTGTTTAGTCAATTTTTTTTTATTCCTTACAAATTAAATTCGAAAAAAAAAAAAAAGTCGGTTTTTTCGGTTTTTCTTAGAAAATATAATTCATAGATCAAAACTTGTTTAAAGAGGCGATATATTTTTTGAATACACATGTTTTAAGCCTAATACGAACTTTCTATCGCCATTTTATCACGCGTTGTTGTTAATATAAAAAAATAAACACGGCACAAGCTGTAACTCAATATATAATAGTTACAGAGGTTTTATATTAGGCTTAAAATAATTGTTTTTCAAAATTCTACAACTTTTTTAAATAAATTTTTTTCGTACGAACAGTATTTTTCGAAATAAAAAAAAAAAAATTTTTTTTTTTCATTTTTTTGACACAAAAATCGCTTTTTCAAAAAAACGACTGAATAGATAATGCTTTTTTCTATGAGAAGCGATAGAGTTTCCAGAGACGCTTATTTTAAACCAAACCCGAGTTCTTTACGACAATTATTTCGGTAGTTATGAACTTTACTTTTTTTTTTCAGGTAAATCCAATACTACGGCTGAGCATTTCGGCTCCTAGCCTCCGTAAAATACATAATAACATTCAATTTTTTATATTATCATTAGTGGATACATTAATAGCAAAAAGAATGAGATGGACTAAAAAAAAAAAACAAATTTATTTATCCCTGTTAAAAATTTTTTTAGCTATATTTACACTTTATTTTTTAAATAAATGATAGCATGTAAATAATTGTTAAATAAACAAATAGCTACGGAATGTGATGTACTCAAAAAAATATATTATATCATAGAAATAATTATTCAATTGTCTTTTTTGGCGAGTACATCTTATTTCATAGCTATTTGTTTACTTGAAAATTATTTTCAGGCAATTATTTATTAAAAAAATAAAAAGAACATAAATAAGAAAATGGATGCAGCTAGACAAAGATATTTAACGAGGATAATTATTTAATAAATTGTCTTTTTTTAAGTACATTTTATACCGTAGCTATTTGTTCATTCAACAATTATTTTTAGGCATTTATTTGATTCAAAAAATAAAACAAGAACTCAAAAAAAGACAATTTATTAAAGAATTATGCCTGTTAAAAATATTTTTTTAAGTACATCCATTTTTTGAGCTATTTCCTTTTTATTTTTTAAATAAATGAAAGCATGTTAATAATTGTTGAATAAACGAATAGCTGCGGAATGAGATTCACTCAGAAAAAGACGATATATTAAACAATTTTTGCTGGATAAAATATTTTTTTTGCTACATCTATTTTCTTAACCAATTTTTCTTTAAATTTTCAATAAATAAAAACATGTAAATTATTTTTAAATATAAAAATAGCTAAA
The DNA here is from genome assembly GCA_011426435.1 of Lysiphlebus fabarum. Lineage (NCBI taxonomy): Eukaryota > Metazoa > Arthropoda > Insecta > Hymenoptera > Braconidae > Lysiphlebus > Lysiphlebus fabarum. The sequence continues at coordinate 58,068 of WSYQ01001232.1, forward strand.
AAATGATGGACCCAAAAAAAAGATAATTTATTAAATAATGATTGCTGAGTAAAATTTTTTTTTTGAGAGCATCTCATTCTTTAGCTATTTGTCTATTTAAAAATAATTTACATACTTTTATTTATTGAAAATTTAGAGAGGAGATAGCTAAGAGAATAGATGCAGTGAGAAAGATATTTTATCCAGCAGAAATTGTTTAATAATTTGTCGTTTTTTCAGTCCATCTTTTTTTTTAGCTATTTGTTTACTCAAAAAAAAATTATTTTGACACATTTGAAAAAACATCTCGTACTAAGTTATTTCAAGAACTTTGCAATAATAAAGATACTGTTCAATTACCTAATACAGCGTGAGCCAGAATTTTAACAAGTGGTAACACCTTAGTATTTGCCAAAGTGCTAAATGATTATAAATTTTTGAATATTGCTATTTTACCTAATTTGAAGATTACAATAGCACATGGTCAAGAGGAGTTAGATTGGATTTATTGTCAGCCTCTTAAATCAGCAGATGATATTTCAAGAATCAATAGAGTCTTTGATAATATATCATCAAATGAATAACAAAATAATATTTTTCTTAAGAAATTGTACATAAATTTACCAGTTAAATAATTTTAATTTATTTAACTTTCAATTCACTGAGTTCACTAGAATTAAATTGAAATAATTATATTATATGGAATTGTATAGAATTATTATTGTATAAAAAACGATAGCCTGGCATCGTATTCCACAATGTCTTTATTAATAAAAGTTAAAAAATAAAAAATTATCAATAATAAAATAATTATTGAATAAAATGAGCATTAAAAATTAATCGAATCTTATAATCTTTTCAATTTTTTTAAAATATAGTTAAACCTTGTACTAGTTCCTTCTCTGCTGCTTGTACCAGTTTAATTTTTTTAATTTTTATTGGTTTTTTTTGTTTGTTTTCGGATTGATACTAGTTTTTTTTTTTGTTCTTCTAATTTTTATCATTTTTTGATGTATTTCCAAGTTTAGATCTTTTTCTAAATTGTTTTTCTTCTTTCCTTGCAATATCATTCATTTTACCATATTGTTTACTGATGACTTGTACCCTACGTACAGCATAGATATTTATGACAGATTTTGTCAGTGATTCATTATATGTAAATCACATCCTACTAACGATGTTTTTTCTTGAAGAATTTGATAAGCAATGCCTAAAAAACTATAACATGATAGTTTACCATTTTCAATAGTTTTTAAAATAGCTTTTTCTACAGCATCAATGAGATTATAGAATGAATCTGAAGGATATTTTAAAAAACCGTTACTGAGTTTATTAATGAGCTGATCTCTTTCTAAACTACCAAATTCTTTACGAGTTGAATTAATACAATCTGAACAAGACAATTATTTATACAACAAATGCGAGTCATTTTAATATAAAAAAACATAAAAATAATCACAAATAGTTATTAATCAAGAGGCACGGTAATGCCTCGAGTCAAGTATAAGAAAGGAAATATATATGTGTGTGTAAGAGTAACTACCGTGCCTTATTATACATCAAATATTTTGCCCCCTTCCGTCTCCAATTTTAAAAAAATGGATTAAAATATGATGGATTCAATTAAAAAATATAAGGCTTTGTAATGATCCCATAAATCGATGTCTAGCTTTTTTTAAAAAAAAAATCAGATTTTTTAGTGCTATATTTTTTTTTTAATTGAATAATTAAATTAACAGTTTTGCGCTTTTGCTGAAAAACCAGATTTCTAATTTTGTTAAGTTGGTAGTACGGTATAAGATTATAAAATTTTTTTTTTTTTTCTTTTCTCTCTTGCTCGTTTTTGTTGGCTGTACTGCAGAGTTGACATGTGAATATATGATAAATATTGCAATATTGTATATTAAAAATAATAAACATCAAATGATACACCGGTAAAATAATTATAAATAAAAATTAAACTTGATGATATATAAATTGTGTATGTTACAAAAAAAACTTTACAAAAAGATGTGATATCTAACAAAAAACAAAAAACAAGTATTTTGTACCAAAAAAACCGTCAAGTATTCGAAATTGTAGTCAATTTGTAATGTAACTTGTTTTGTCATTAATTAATTTTTTGATATAAAAAAAAATATGATACAATAAAAACCAACGAAGAAATTTTATTTTCGATACATGTAGTTAAATCTAAATTGTTGAAAAAAAAAAATAAAATAAAAAAAATTATACTTGACCTCGCTATACATGAGATTGAATAATGTTGGCTTAAAATTTAATTTTTAATTTAGGAAAAAACTACGCGGGGTCAAGTATAATTTTTTTTTTTTTATTTTATTTTATTTTTTTTTTTCAACAATTTAGATTTAACTACCTGTATCGAAAATATAATTTCTTCGTTGGTTTTTATTGTATCATATTTTTTTTTATATCAAAAAATTAATAATCTTAAATACTTATGCTCCCATTAATCAATATAAATTAAAGAATGAATATCAAAATATAAATGAAAAATTTAATATTCCAATAAAATATTGAAATAAATAATAAATATTTTGATAAATATGAAAATTAGCAACAATTGGATAATTTGAGAAAGATATTATTTATCAAAATGTTAATCTATATTGATTTATGGGAACATTAATATTTAAAATATAGATACTTATATTCAAGAAATAATATCTATCTGAAAATATTTAGATATTATCTGTTATAATTGAAAAATTCTTTTTCCATCGATTCACTATAACTTTTTGAATCAATTTTGATTGTAATAGCTCTTTACTGTTAATTATATTTTTCTTTTTTGAATTTATACTGATTAACGGAAGGAAAAACATTTTCAATATAGATCGTACTATATATAATATGATATCTATTTAAAATTATTTAATTGATACTATTTTTTATATTCATAAAATTACTATTTCATTTATTAACAATAATTTGCTGATGTAATTTTAATCGTGTTATGTTATTGTAATATTTTTTAATGAATTGATAACATTAAATAAAGATATTAAAAACGATAAATAATTTCAACAAATCAAGTTACATTCCCACTCAATTCCAATTTTAATGGTTATATATTTACGTATTTCAATGATAAATGAAAATAATAATAACACATTTATTTTGAAGTTAAAAAAAATATATAATTGATAAAATATTCATTTAATTCAAAATAGTTTTAAAATATCGTATCAAATCAGAAAAATAAATAAAAGATACTTTTTTTAAATAAATAAAAAAATAGTGTTTAATAGTGTACTTTTTAATATTTTTTTGAATTGCAGTAACACGGCAAAAATAATTACACATAAAATAATTACCCCGCGAATCTAGATGGCTCACAATTTTTTTTTTTACTTCATTTCTCTTATTCGGTGCTCTGGAATTGCGTTTCATACATTCTGTCGAATGGCTCTCAAATCGCTGTCAACTGAGCGCAACATTGGAGTGTCGAGTCACGATCGAATAGGTGTCAACGCATACGCTAGGGAGCTTCACTTCATGAAGCTGACGAAGATCTTTACTTCAACATATATTAAAATATTAAATAAGGCTTGAACCAATATTTCCCGACTCCAATGTACGAGAATTGCCAATAACACATATTATATGTCCTTAAAATATATTTATCATATAATTTTAAATCGAAATATTGTCAAATCAATAAAATGTTTCCAACAAAATATTTGAATCACGAGTATTTTATTTGTAAGCTTTTCTATCTAATAAATATTGAAAAGTCAATAGAAATTATTATTGTTTTTTTCTTAAATCTGAAATTTCCTAAGTAAACGATAAATACTATCTACAAAAAATAAATTATATAGAACAAATAATCGAAACCTTAATTCATATCAAATTAACATATTTGATTGATAGCTTATTGAAATTAACAGACATTATATTATACATGCTATCGACGTAACATAAATTCTCTTACACACTCATTGTCAAACAGACATTTTCAGCCCCTGGAATTTAGCCGACAAATGCCAGCTATACCTGTGAAAAAACATCCTCTCGTTTGTGCTTCGTATGGGCATGATTAGGCTTTAATCGAAAACGTTCGGGCTATCATAGTTTTTTTTTTAATTTATTAAACAAAAATTAATTAATAAATTAGCCGAAAATTTATAGTCATTATGATTTAATTAAAAACTATCATGGTATTCCATAGGAAATCATTTGGGCATTCCGAATTTATTAATATTATTGTTTGGGCTTTATTAATTTTTAAGTAATTATTTAATAACGATTATAATTTAAAATTGTATAAATTGAGTATATGCGCGCGCATATTATCTGCTCTCTGGAGAAATAAAGGCCGCTTTCCATGTTCCATCTTTTTAGATCATGGAGGTCTATTTTCGGGAAACATTTTATTTAAACCTAAATGTAATTGCGATTTATTCATTTCGATATTGGATGATTAACGTATAACGAACTGCAAATCAAGTACAAATTAACCATAAATAAACAGTTGATTCTCAGTTGGATCGCGGTTTGTTATTTGGATCTAAATATTGAAGTTTCAGAAAGGTTAAGAAACAGTTAATTAGCAGTTAGTTCTGAGTTGGATTTGAAAAAAGTTTATTGAGGGTTGGTATCGCCCACATTCCAACCTTGAAATATCTGTTAAGTAACCGTTTATGTACGGTTGGGTCATACCGTTAGGGTTATACTATTGCTGCAAAGTTTGCAATACATAATAAAACTAATTCACCAGTTTTTGCTGACATATTATTATAATTATATATTCTCAACAATTGGTTGAACTTTTTTCCTCCATTTGTTCAACCTTTTTCCGCCATTTGTACAACCGTTCTTCAACTTTTCTTCACCTGAAAATTATTCCGACATATCCGGGAGGTGATAGATAACCAAGTGGTATGAATACCAAAAGAATTTCAGCAGATACATCTACACCCATATTTGTATTTAACAATTTATTTTATTTAATTTAACGTATTTAACAATATACATAGCTAATGTTTGAAGTTGATACATCTTATAACTGTTGCGACGCTGTTGTATTCGAAATTAAACCATGTTTACTTGCTGATAATATTTGTTTTGAATCTGTTAGCTTTTGTAAATTTACTTGAATACCGGTAGTAACAGCAGTAGTTTATATTGTGTGTTTAGCAATAAGCGTGTAAGACATATTATGTTACGTCGAAAACATGTATAATATTATATCTGTTAATTCCAATAAGCTATTAATCTAATATGTTGATTTGATAAGAACTGAAATTTCGATTTTTTGTTCTATATAATTAATTTTTATTATAGTTAGTGTCGACTTAAAAACAAAACAATAATAATTTTTATTCCCACTTAAAAAAATCTCATAGAAACCACGAAAAAGGATCAAATACACATCAAATGCTCATAAAATAATAATAACATCTATAAGCATTTGGTGTTTATTTGATCCTTTTTCGTGGTTTCTATGAGATTTTTTTAAGTGGGTTGACTTTCCAATATTTATCTGATAGAAAAGCTTATAAATAAAATACGCGTGATTCAAATATTTTGTTGGAAACATTTTGTTGATTTGACAATATTTCGATTTGGAATTGTATGATAACTATATTCTAGGGACATATAATATGTGTTATTGGCTATTTTCATACATTGGAACTAGGAAATATTGCCGCAAGCCTTAAGCGGTGTGTCTACTTCTTAGGGTTGTCAATTTACCGGTGGTTTATATTTTTAGCATTTTTAACCAGATTTTTTACCGGTAAAAAAATCATTTTTACCAAAAAAAAGGCGGAGCTTACTAGAACTAATCACCGTTCGCACGGGTGATTTCAAATATTTTATTTTATATTCAATGTGAATATATATGAATTAATGGAAGATTATTTTTTATTTTACATTAATTAAAAATTATATTCAAATGAATTATTATTGCAAAAGAATTTCATCATAAATTTATGAACATTTCTAGAGTAAATTTTTTGAAGTGAAACTTCTTTTTGGAGGGTAGGTGAAAAAAAAACGTCACGAAAATCGGGGACGGAAGTCGGGGACGGAGATTGAAACACAGCAGTAGTAGAGTATAGGAGGATCTGGCGCACCGTGCATTTTAAATGGGCCTGAGTCTGATCAGAACTGGTTTTTAGGCTTCCCCTCCAGCCCCTCCGTGCCGTTTAGTGCTATACCCCGCGGAGATCCCAACGAACTGAGGAGTAATTTCCCTTCGCGTATCTCCCCGCGGCTGGTCCCCTCAAGCTAAACACCCCTTTAAACACCCCTTTAAACAACCCCTGAAAATATTATTATTATTATTAGAAAATTATTATTATTATTAAACAATTATTATTATTATTAAACAATTATTATTATTATTAAAAAATTATTATAATTATTAATTTATAAACAACCCCTAAAAATATTATTATTATTATTATTATTATTATTATTATTATTTAAAAAATATTATTATTATTATTAAACAATTATTATTATTATTAAAATATTATTATTATTATTAAAAAATTATTATTATTAAAAAATTATTATTATTATTATTTAAAAAATTATTATTATTATTATTTAAAAATTATTTTATTTTATTATATTATTTTATATATATATATATATACCATATGACGAGAGAGAAAGAGATGAACAGCTGTCTGGCATGCAAGTATAGACATGCAAGGCCCAGTGTATACGCACGCCTTTTTCTTTGATGTGAGCGATAGAAGCAACCAAGTCCCAACTCATGCGCGCGCTTACTTCTACAATATATAGATTAGTCCTATACAGTGGTTGCACGTGGGGCCCAGTATATATCTCTATATATATTCAAATGTACTACACAGATGTTTTTTAAATACTTTTATTAGGTCATAGGAGCACTTGAAATAATTGAGACATTATTTTATTATTTATTAAATTTATTTCATAATATATACATTCTTTTTTTGATAAATACTTTAAGAAATAATTGCTTGAATGACACCTGGTACATCAACCCGACACATAATACAATCATCAATTGCTGGAGCACAATTCCTACATGTTACCATATGTAAACATGAGAAACAACCCTATTTTAAAAATATAATTATTCATATTAATTTATAAACAACCACAATTATTATAAACAACCCTTATTTAAAAAAATATATTTATCAATATTTATTTATAAACAACCCTTCAAACAATCTCTATTTAAAATTATTACCATTAGTATTATTATCATAATTATTTACTATTATTTTTATAAACAACCCTTTAAACAATCTCTATTTAAAATTATTACTATTACTATTATTATCATAATTATTAATCATTATTTTTATAACAACCCAACATTAAAATTTTATTATTGTTATGATTTTATGAACAACTTTAATCATCATAAACAACCCACCATTCAAATATTATTATTATTATTATTTTATTATTTTATTATATATACACTACTCTGTATCTGACACTACTAATAGATTGTTCTGTCACCTGTTATGCTAGACGATCTCACATGTAAGCAAACACTTTTACTAGTGTATACCATGTGACATGCATCCAATCAAGTCCCAAATTCCTCCGCGCACTCCTCCTAAAACCATATAGATATACACGTATACGGTGCAACACATAAATCCGATGTATAAAATCATGGACGCATCTATATATATATAGATACATAATTATTATTATTCAGAAAACAACCCTTTTCTATTTAATTATTATTATTTTATAAACACCCATATGATTCAAATATTATTCTAATTTTTCAAACAATTTTTTCAAATACACATGTATTTGAAAATTTTATTAATTATTCATCATTTAATGAGTTTATTATTTTATTTTTATTCTATTATTTATAAATATACATACTCTATACATACTATATACTTATATATATACATACAGTCTATCTGTCACACCCATTAGATAGTTGTGTCAGTTGTTATACTACTCCATGTGACTTGTAAGTTAGGCACTTGTACAAACATATACTGTATCCGTATCACATGCAAGCTAGCACTTATACTAGTGTGTCTATGTGAGATACA
>WSYQ01001233.1:0-15869 GCA_011426435.1 Lysiphlebus fabarum
GCATATTGTAAAAGTATTTTCTTGATGTTTCTATCGCGTTTAAAAAAATAGAAATAAAAAAAAAAAAAATTTATGTCAAAGCCTCTAGGAAATTTTCTACCAATGACAAGTCTCTTTATATGAATTTGAGGTGTTTGCACTATCTCGAACTCTTGATCTAGAGTTCGAAAAAATTTTCAAAAATCACAGAATGTTTATTTTTCGATGCTCTACAAGATAGAAAAAAAAACACGATAAAGCTTTCTTTAAAAAATTTTTGAACAATGACAAGTCCATTCACTTGAATTTTGGTCAATGTGGTCTTTCATACTCGTAAACTGAATTGAGGAAAATTCTCAAAAAATTCATAAATCATTCTTTTTCGATGCTCTACAAGATAGAAAAAAACACGATAAAGCTGTCTTTAAAAAATTTTTGAACAATGACAAGTCCATTCACTTGAATTTTGGTCAATGTGGTCTTTCATACTTGTAAACTGAATTGAGGAAAATTCTCAAAAAATTCATAAATCATTCTTTTTTGATGCTCTACAAGATAGAAAAAAAAACACGATAAAGATTTCTCTAAAAAATTTTTGAACAATGACAAGTCCATTCACTTGAATTTTGGTCAATGTGGTCTTTCATACTCGTAAACTGAATTGAGGAAAATTCTCAAAAAATTCATAAATCATTCTTTTTTGATGCTCTACAAGATAGAAAAAAAAACACGATAAAGATTTCTCTAAAAAATTTTTGAACAATGACAAGTCCATTCACTTGAATTTTGGTCAATGTGGTCTTTCATACTCGTAAACTGAATTGAGGAAAATTCTCAAAAAATTCATAAATCATTCTTTTTTGATGCTCTACAAGATAGAAAAAAAAACACGATAAAGATTTCTCTAAAAAATTTTTGAACAATGACAAGTCCATTCACTTGAATTTTGGTCAATGTGGTCTTTCATACTCGTAAACTGAATTGAGGAAAATTCTCAAAAAATTCATAAATCATTCTTTTTTGATGCTCTACAAGATAGAAAAAAAAACACGATAAAGATTTCTCTAAAAAATTTTTGAACAATGACAAGTCCATTCACTTGAATTTTGGTCAATGTGGTCTTTCATACTCGTAAACTGAATTGAGGAAAATTCTCAAAAAATTCATAAATCATTCTTTTTCGATGCTCTACAAGATAGAAAAAAAAACACGATAAAGCTGTCTTTAAAAAATTTTTGAACAATGACAAGTCCATTCACTTGAATTTTGGTCAATGTGGTCTTTCATACTCGTAAACTGAATTGAGGAAAATTCTCAAAAAATTCATAAATCATTCTTTTTTGATGCTCTACAAGATAGAAAAAAAAACACGATAAAGATTTCTCTAAAAAATTTTTGAACAATGACAAGTCCATTCACTTGAATTTTGGTCAATGTGGTCTTTCATACTCGTAAACTGAATTGAGGAAAATTCTCAAAAAATTCATAAATCATTCTTTTTTGATGCTCTACAAGATAGAAAAAAAAACACGATAAAGATTTCTTTAAAAAATTTTTGAACAATGACAAGTCCATTCACTTGAATTTTGGTCAATGTGGTCTTTCATACTCGTAAACTGAATTGAGGAAAATTCTCAAAAAATTCATAAATCATTCTTTTTTGATGCTCTACAAGATAGAAAAAAAAACACGATAAAGATTTCTTTAAAAAATTTTTGAACAATGACAAGTCCATTCACTTGAATTTTGGTCAATGTGGTCTTTCATACTCGTAAACTGAATTGAGGAAAATTCTCAAAAAATTCATAAATCATTCTTTTTTGATGCTCTACAAGATAGAAAAAAAAACACGATAAAGATTTCTCTAAAAAATTTTTGAACAATGACAAGTCCATTCACTTGAATTTTGGTCAATGTGGTCTTTCATACTCGTAAACTGAATTGAGGAAAATTCTCAAAAAATTCATAAATCATTCTTTTTTGATGCTCTACAAGATAGAAAAAAAAACACGATAAAGATTTCTTTAAAAAATTTTTGAACAATGACAAGTCCATTCACTTGAATTTTGGTCAATGTGGTCTTTCATACTCGTAAACTGAATTGAGGAAAATTCTCAAAAAATTCATAAATCATTCTTTTTTGATGCTCTACAAGATAGAAAAAAAAACACGATAAAGATTTCTCTAAAAAATTTTTGAACAATGACAAGTCCATTCACTTGAATTTTGGTCAATGTGGTCTTTCATACTCGTAAACTGAATTGAGGAAAATTCTCAAAAAATTCATAAATCATTCTTTTTCGATGCTCTACAAGATAGAAAAAAAAAACACGATAAAGCTGTCTTTAAAAAATTTTTGAACAATGACAAGTCCATTCACTTGAATTTTGGTCAATGTGGTCTTTCATACTCGTAAACTGAATTGAGGAAAATTCTCAAAAAATTCATAAATCATTCTTTTTCGATGCTCTACAAGATAGAAAAATAAAAACACGATAAAGCTGTCTTTAAAAAATTTTTGAACAATGACAAGTCCATTCACTTGAATTTTGGTCAATGTGGTCTTTCATACTCGTAAACTGAATTGAGGAAAATTCTCAAAAAATTCATAAATCATTCTTTTTCGATGCTCTACAAGATAGAAAAAAAAAACACGATAAAGCTGTCTTTAAAAAATTTTTGAACAATGACAAGTCCATTCACTTGAATTTTGGTCAATGTGGTCTTTCATACTCGTAAACTGAATTGAGGAAAATTCTCAAAAAATTCATAAATCATTCTTTTTTGATGCTCTACAAGATAGAAAAAAAAACACGATAAAGATTTCTCTAAAAAATTTTTGAACAATGACAAGTCCATTCACTTGAATTTTGGTCAATGTGGTCTTTCATACTCGTAAACTGAATTGAGGAAAATTCTCAAAAAATTCATAAATCATTCTTTTTTGATGCTCTACAAGATAGAAAAAAAAACACGATAAAGATTTCTCTAAAAAATTTTTGAACAATGACAAGTCCATTCACTTGAATTTTGGTCAATGTGGTCTTTCATACTCGTAAACTGAATTGAGGAAAATTCTCAAAAAATTCATAAATCATTCTTTTTCGATGCTCTACAAGATAGAAAAAAAAAACACGATAAAGCTGTCTTTAAAAAATTTTTGAACAATGACAAGTCCATTCACTTGAATTTTGGTCAATGTGGTCTTTCATACTCGTAAACTGAATTGAGGAAAATTCTCAAAAAATTCATAAATCATTCTTTTTTGATGCTCTACAAGATAGAAAAAAAAACACGATAAAGATTTCTCTAAAAAATTTTTGAACAATGACAAGTCCATTCACTTGAATTTTGGTCAATGTGGTCTTTCATACTCGTAAACTGAATTGAGGAAAATTCTCAAAAAATTCATAAATCATTCTTTTTCGATGCTCTACAAGATAGAAAAAAAAACACGATAAAGCTGTCTTTAAAAAATTTTTGAACAATGACAAGTCCATTCACTTGAATTTTGGTCAATGTGGTCTTTCATACTCGTAAACTGAATTGAGGAAAATTCTCAAAAAATTCATAAATCATTCTTTTTCGATGCTCTACAAGATAGAAAAAAAAAACACGATAAAGCTGTCTTTAAAAAATTTTTGAACAATGACAAGTCCATTCACTTGAATTTTGGTCAATGTGGTCTTTCATACTCGTAAACTGAATTGAGGAAAATTCTCAAAAAATTCATAAATCATTCTTTTTTGATGCTCTACAAGATAGAAAAAAAAACACGATAAAGATTTCTTTAAAAAATTTTTGAACAATGACAAGTCCATTCACTTGAATTTTGGTCAATGTGGTCTTTCATACTCGTAAACTGAATTGAGGAAAATTCTCAAAAAATTCATAAATCATTCTTTTTTGATGCTCTACAAGATAGAAAAAAAAACACGATAAAGCTGTCTTTAAAAAATTTTTGAACAATGACAAGTCCATTCACTTGAATTTTGGTCAATGTGGTCTTTCATACTCGTAAACTGAATTGAGGAAAATTCTCAAAAAATTCATAAATCATTCTTTTTTGATGCTCTACAAGATAGAAAAAAAAACACGATAAAGATTTCTCTAAAAAATTTTTGAACAATGACAAGTCCATTCACTTGAATTTTGGTCAATGTGGTCTTTCATACTCGTAAACTGAATTGAGGAAAATTCTCAAAAAATTCATAAATCATTCTTTTTTGATGCTCTACAAGATAGAAAAAAAAACACGATAAAGATTTCTTTAAAAAATTTTTGAACAATGACAAGTCCATTCACTTGAATTTTGGTCAATGTGGTCTTTCATACTCGTAAACTGAATTGAGGAAAATTCTCAAAAAATTCATAAATCATTCTTTTTTGATGCTCTACAAGATAGAAAAAAAAAACACGATAAAGCTGTCTTTAAAAAATTTTTGAACAATGACAAGTCCATTCACTTGAATTTTGGTCAATGTGGTCTTTCATACTCGTAAACTGAATTGAGGAAAATTCTCAAAAAATTCATAAATCATTCTTTTTTGATGCTCTACAAGATAGAAAAAAAAACACGATAAAGATTTCTCTAAAAAATTTTTGAACAATGACAAGTCCATTCACTTGAATTTTGGTCAATGTGGTCTTTCATACTCGTAAACTGAATTGAGGAAAATTCTCAAAAAATTCATAAATCATTCTTTTTTGATGCTCTACAAGATAGAAAAAAAAACACGATAAAGATTTCTTTAAAAAATTTTTGAACAATGACAAGTCCATTCACTTGAATTTTGGTCAATGTGGTCTTTCATACTCGTAAACTGAATTGAGGAAAATTCTCAAAAAATTCATAAATCATTCTTTTTTGATGCTCTACAAGATAGAAAAAAAAACACGATAAAGATTTCTCTAAAAAATTTTTGAACAATGACAAGTCCATTCACTTGAATTTTGGTCAATGTGGTCTTTCATACTCGTAAACTGAATTGAGGAAAATTCTCAAAAAATTCATAAATCATTCTTTTTTGATGCTCTACAAGATAGAAAAAAAAACACGATAAAGATTTCTTTAAAAAATTTTTGAACAATGACAAGTCCATTCACTTGAATTTTGGTCAATGTGGTCTTTCATACTCGTAAACTGAATTGAGGAAAATTCTCAAAAAATTCATAAATCATTCTTTTTCGATGCTCTACAAGATAGAAAAAAAAACACGATAAAGCTGTCTTTAAAAAATTTTTGAACAATGACAAGTCCATTCACTTGAATTTTGGTCAATGTGGTCTTTCATACTCGTAAACTGAATTGAGGAAAATTCTCAAAAAATTCATAAATCATTCTTTTTTGATGCTCTACAAGATAGAAAAAAAAACACGATAAAGATTTCTCTAAAAAATTTTTGAACAATGACAAGTCCATTCACTTGAATTTTGGTCAATGTGGTCTTTCATACTCGTAAACTGAATTGAGGAAAATTCTCAAAAAATTCATAAATCATTCTTTTTTGATGCTCTACAAGATAGAAAAAAAAACACGATAAAGATTTCTCTAAAAAATTTTTGAACAATGACAAGTCCATTCACTTGAATTTTGGTCAATGTGGTCTTTCATACTCGTAAACTGAATTGAGGAAAATTCTCAAAAAATTCATAAATCATTCTTTTTTGATGCTCTACAAGATAGAAAAAAAAACACGATAAAGATTTCTCTAAAAAATTTTTGAACAATGACAAGTCCATTCACTTGAATTTTGGTCAATGTGGTCTTTCATACTCGTAAACTGAATTGAGGAAAATTCTCAAAAAATTCATAAATCATTCTTTTTTGATGCTCTACAAGATAGAAAAAAAAACACGATAAAGATTTCTCTAAAAAATTTTTGAACAATGACAAGTCCATTCACTTGAATTTTGGTCAATGTGGTCTTTCATACTTGTAAACTGAATTGAGGAAAATTCTCAAAAAATTCATAAATCATTCTTTTTTGATGCTCTACAAGATAGAAAAAAAAACACGATAAAGATTTCTTTAAAAAATTTTTGAACAATGACAAGTCCATTCACTTGAATTTTGGTCAATGTGGTCTTTCATACTTGTAAACTGAATTGAGGAAAATTCTCAAAAAATTCATAAATCATTCTTTTTTGATGCTCTACAAGATAGAAAAAAAAACACGATAAAGATTTCTTTAAAAAATTTTTGAACAATGACAAGTCCATTCACTTGAATTTTGGTCAATGTGGTCTTTCATACTCGTAAACTGAATTGAGGAAAATTCTCAAAAAATTCATAAATCATTCTTTTTTGATGCTCTACAAGATAGAAAAAAAAACACGATAAAGCTGTCTTTAAAAAATTTTTGAACAATGACAAGTCCATTCACTTGAATTTTGGTCAATGTGGTCTTTCATACTCGTAAACTGAATTGAGGAAAATTCTCAAAAAATTCATAAATCATTCTTTTTTGATGCTCTACAAGATAGAAAAAAAAACACGATAAAGATTTCTCTAAAAAATTTTTGAACAATGACAAGTCCATTCACTTGAATTTTGGTCAATGTGGTCTTTCATACTCGTAAACTGAATTGAGGAAAATTCTCAAAAAATTCATAAATCATTCTTTTTTGATGCTCTACAAGATAGAAAAAAAAAAACACGATAAAGATCTTTTTTTAAAAAAACGCTATTTCTGGAAAAATGTCCTAACTTGGGGCAACTGGAAGTAGTCGTTTTCAATTTCACGACTCCAGGTAGTTCTTATTGGTGTAGACATAGTCAGAGCATATTGTAAAAGTATTTTCTTGATGTTTCTATCGCGTTTAAAAAAATAGAAATAAAAAAAAAAAAAATTTATGTCAAAGCCTCTAGGAAATTTTCTACCAATGACAAGTCTCTTTATATGAATTTGAGGTGTTTGCACTATCTCGAACTCTTGATCTAGAGTTCGAAAAAATTTTCAAAAATCACAGAATGTTTATTTTTCGATGCTCTACAAGATAGAAAAAAAAACACGATAAAGCTTTCTTTAAAAAATTTTTGAACAATGACAAGTCCATTCACTTGAATTTTGGTCAATGTGGTCTTTCATACTCGTAAACTGAATTGAGGAAAATTCTCAAAAAATTCATAAATCATTCTTTTTCGATGCTCTACAAGATAGAAAAAAAAAACACGATAAAGCTGTCTTTAAAAAATTTTTGAACAATGACAAGTCCATTCACTTGAATTTTGGTCAATGTGGTCTTTCATACTCGTAAACTGAATTGAGGAAAATTCTCAAAAAATTCATAAATCATTCTTTTTCGATGCTCTACAAGATAGAAAAATAAAAACACGATAAAGCTGTCTTTAAAAAATTTTTGAACAATGACAAGTCCATTCACTTGAATTTTGGTCAATGTGGTCTTTCATACTCGTAAACTGAATTGAGGAAAATTCTCAAAAAATTCATAAATCATTCTTTTTCGATGCTCTACAAGATAGAAAAATAAAAACACGATAAAGCTGTCTTTAAAAAATTTTTGAACAATGACAAGTCCATTCACTTGAATTTTGGTCAATGTGGTCTTTCATACTCGTAAACTGAATTGAGGAAAATTCTCAAAAAATTCATAAATCATTCTTTTTCGATGCTCTACAAGATAGAAAAAAAAAACACGATAAAGCTGTCTTTAAAAAATTTTTGAACAATGACAAGTCCATTCACTTGAATTTTGGTCAATGTGGTCTTTCATACTCGTAAACTGAATTGAGGAAAATTCTCAAAAAATTCATAAATCATTCTTTTTCGATGCTCTACAAGATAGAAAAAAAAACACGATAAAGCTGTCTTTAAAAAATTTTTGAACAATGACAAGTCCATTCACTTGAATTTTGGTCAATGTGGTCTTTCATACTCGTAAACTGAATTGAGGAAAATTCTCAAAAAATTCATAAATCATTCTTTTTCGATGCTCTACAAGATAGAAAAAAAAACACGATAAAGCTGTCTTTAAAAAATTTTTGAACAATGACAAGTCCATTCACTTGAATTTTGGTCAATGTGGTCTTTCATACTCGTAAACTGAATTGAGGAAAATTCTCAAAAAATTCATAAATCATTCTTTTTTGATGCTCTACAAGATAGAAAAAAAAAACACGATAAAGATCTTTTTTTAAAAAAACGCTATTTCTGGAAAAATGTCCTAACTTGGGGCAACTGGAAGTAGTCGTTTTCAACTTCACGACTCCAGGTAGTTCTTATTGGTGTAGACATAGTCAGAGCATATTGTAAAAGTATTTTCTTGATGTTTCTATCGCGTTCAAAAAAATAGAAATAAAAAAAAAAAAAAATTTATGTCAAAGCCTCTAGGAAGTTTTCTACCAATGACAAGTCTATTTATATGAATTTGAGGTGTTTGCACTATCTCGAACTCTTGATCTAGAGTTCGAAAAAATTTTCAAAAATCACAGAATGTTTATTTTTCGATGCTCTACAAGATAGAAAAAAAAAACACGATAAAGCTGTCTTTAAAAAATTTTTGAACAATGACAAGTCCATTCACTTGAATTTTGGTCAATGTGGTCTTTCATACTCGTAAACTGAATTGAGGAAAATTCTCAAAAAATTCATAAATCATTCTTTTTCGATGCTCTACAAGATAGAAAAAAAAAACACGATAAAGCTGTCTTTAAAAAATTTTTGAACAATGACAAGTCCATTCACTTGAATTTTGGTCAATGTGGTCTTTCATACTCGTAAACTGAATTGAGGAAAATTCTCAAAAAATTCATAAATCATTCTTTTTTGATGCTCTACAAGATAGAAAAAAAAACACGATAAAGATTTCTCTAAAAAATTTTTGAACAATGACAAGTCCATTCACTTGAATTTTGGTCAATGTGGTCTTTCATACTCGTAAACTGAATTGAGGAAAATTCTCAAAAAATTCATAAATCATTCTTTTTCGATGCTCTACAAGATAGAAAAAAAAACACGATAAAGCTGTCTTTAAAAAATTTTTGAACAATGACAAGTCCATTCACTTGAATTTTGGTCAATGTGGTCTTTCATACTCGTAAACTGAATTGAGGAAAATTCTCAAAAAATTCATAAATCATTCTTTTTCGATGCTCTACAAGATAGAAAAAAAAAACACGATAAAGCTGTCTTTAAAAAATTTTTGAACAATGACAAGTCCATTCACTTGAATTTTGGTCAATGTGGTCTTTCATACTCGTAAACTGAATTGAGGAAAATTCTCAAAAAATTCATAAATCATTCTTTTTTGATGCTCTACAAGATAGAAAAAAAAACACGATAAAGATTTCTCTAAAAAATTTTTGAACAATGACAAGTCCATTCACTTGAATTTTGGTCAATGTGGTCTTTCATACTCGTAAACTGAATTGAGGAAAATTCTCAAAAAATTCATAAATCATTCTTTTTTGATGCTCTACAAGATAGAAAAAAAAACACGATAAAGATTTCTTTAAAAAATTTTTGAACAATGACAAGTCCATTCACTTGAATTTTGGTCAATGTGGTCTTTCATACTCGTAAACTGAATTGAGGAAAATTCTCAAAAAATTCATAAATCATTCTTTTTTGATGCTCTACAAGATAGAAAAAAAAACACGATAAAGATTTCTCTAAAAAATTTTTGAACAATGACAAGTCCATTCACTTGAATTTTGGTCAATGTGGTCTTTCATACTCGTAAACTGAATTGAGGAAAATTCTCAAAAAATTCATAAATCATTCTTTTTCGATGCTCTACAAGATAGAAAAAAAAAACACGATAAAGCTGTCTTTAAAAAATTTTTGAACAATGACAAGTCCATTCACTTGAATTTTGGTCAATGTGGTCTTTCATACTCGTAAACTGAATTGAGGAAAATTCTCAAAAAATTCATAAATCATTCTTTTTCGATGCTCTACAAGATAGAAAAAAAAAACACGATAAAGCTGTCTTTAAAAAATTTTTGAACAATGACAAGTCCATTCACTTGAATTTTGGTCAATGTGGTCTTTCATACTCGTAAACTGAATTGAGGAAAATTCTCAAAAAATTCATAAATCATTCTTTTTTGATGCTCTACAAGATAGAAAAAAAAACACGATAAAGATTTCTCTAAAAAATTTTTGAACAATGACAAGTCCATTCACTTGAATTTTGGTCAATGTGGTCTTTCATACTCGTAAACTGAATTGAGGAAAATTCTCAAAAAATTCATAAATCATTCTTTTTTGATGCTCTACAAGATAGAAAAAAAAACACGATAAAGATTTCTCTAAAAAATTTTTGAACAATGACAAGTCCATTCACTTGAATTTTGGTCAATGTGGTCTTTCATACTCGTAAACTGAATTGAGGAAAATTCTCAAAAAATTCATAAATCATTCTTTTTTGATGCTCTACAAGATAGAAAAAAAAACACGATAAAGATTTCTCTAAAAAATTTTTGAACAATGACAAGTCCATTCACTTGAATTTTGGTCAATGTGGTCTTTCATACTCGTAAACTGAATTGAGGAAAATTCTCAAAAAATTCATAAATCATTCTTTTTTGATGCTCTACAAGATAGAAAAAAAAACACGATAAAGATTTCTTTAAAAAATTTTTGAACAATGACAAGTCCATTCACTTGAATTTTGGTCAATGTGGTCTTTCATACTTGTAAACTGAATTGAGGAAAATTCTCAAAAAATTCATAAATCATTCTTTTTTGATGCTCTACAAGATAGAAAAAAAAACACGATAAAGATTTCTTTAAAAAATTTTTGAACAATGACAAGTCCATTCACTTGAATTTTGGTCAATGTGGTCTTTCATACTCGTAAACTGAATTGAGGAAAATTCTCAAAAAATTCATAAATCATTCTTTTTCGATGCTCTACAAGATAGAAAAAAAAACACGATAAAGCTGTCTTTAAAAAATTTTTGAACAATGACAAGTCCATTCACTTGAATTTTGGTCAATGTGGTCTTTCATACTCGTAAACTGAATTGAGGAAAATTCTCAAAAAATTCATAAATCATTCTTTTTTGATGCTCTACAAGATAGAAAAAAAAACACGATAAAGATTTCTCTAAAAAATTTTTGAACAATGACAAGTCCATTCACTTGAATTTTGGTCAATGTGGTCTTTCATACTCGTAAACTGAATTGAGGAAAATTCTCAAAAAATTCATAAATCATTCTTTTTTGATGCTCTACAAGATAGAAAAAAAAAAACACGATAAAGATCTTTTTTTAAAAAAACGCTATTTCTGGAAAAATGTCCTAACTTGGGGCAACTGGAAGTAGTCGTTTTCAATTTCACGACTCCAGGTAGTTCTTATTGGTGTAGACATAGTCAGAGCATATTGTAAAAGTATTTTCTTGATGTTTCTATCGCGTTTAAAAAAATAGAAATAAAAAAAAAAAAAATTTATGTCAAAGCCTCTAGGAAATTTTCTACCAATGACAAGTCTCTTTATATGAATTTGAGGTGTTTGCACTATCTCGAACTCTTGATCTAGAGTTCGAAAAAATTTTCAAAAATCACAGAATGTTTATTTTTCGATGCTCTACAAGATAGAAAAAAAAAACACGATAAAGCTTTCTTTAAAAAATTTTTGAACAATGACAAGTCCATTCACTTGAATTTTGGTCAATGTGGTCTTTCATACTCGTAAACTGAATTGAGGAAAATTCTCAAAAAATTCATAAATCATTCTTTTTCGATGCTCTACAAGATAGAAAAAAAAAACACGATAAAGCTGTCTTTAAAAAATTTTTGAACAATGACAAGTCCATTCACTTGAATTTTGGTCAATGTGGTCTTTCATACTCGTAAACTGAATTGAGGAAAATTCTCAAAAAATTCATAAATCATTCTTTTTCGATGCTCTACAAGATAGAAAAATAAAAACACGATAAAGCTGTCTTTAAAAAATTTTTGAACAATGACAAGTCCATTCACTTGAATTTTGGTCAATGTGGTCTTTCATACTCGTAAACTGAATTGAGGAAAATTCTCAAAAAATTCATAAATCATTCTTTTTCGATGCTCTACAAGATAGAAAAAAAAAACACGATAAAGCTGTCTTTAAAAAATTTTTGAACAATGACAAGTCCATTCACTTGAATTTTGGTCAATGTGGTCTTTCATACTCGTAAACTGAATTGAGGAAAATTCTCAAAAAATTCATAAATCATTCTTTTTCGATGCTCTACAAGATAGAAAAAAAAAACACGATAAAGCTGTCTTTAAAAAATTTTTGAACAATGACAAGTCCATTCACTTGAATTTTGGTCAATGTGGTCTTTCATACTCGTAAACTGAATTGAGGAAAATTCTCAAAAAATTCATAAATCATTCTTTTTTGATGCTCTACAAGATAGAAAAAAAAACACGATAAAGCTGTCTTTAAAAAATTTTTGAACAATGACAAGTCCATTCACTTGAATTTTGGTCAATGTGGTCTTTCATACTCGTAAACTGAATTGAGGAAAATTCTCAAAAAATTCATAAATCATTCTTTTTCGATGCTCTACAAGATAGAAAAAAAAACACGATAAAGCTGTCTTTAAAAAATTTTTGAACAATGACAAGTCCATTCACTTGAATTTTGGTCAATGTGGTCTTTCATACTCGTAAACTGAATTGAGGAAAATTCTCAAAAAATTCATAAATCATTCTTTTTTGATGCTCTACAAGATAGAAAAAAAAAACACGATAAAGATCTTTTTTTAAAAAAACGCTATTTCTGGAAAAATGTCCTAACTTGGGGCAACTGGAAGTAGTCGTTTTCAACTTCACGACTCCAGGTAGTTCTTATTGGTGTAGACATAGTCAGAGCATATTGTAAAAGTATTTTCTTGATGTTTCTATCGCGTTCAAAAAAATAGAAATAAAAAAAAAAAAAAATTTATGTCAAAGCCTCTAGGAAGTTTTCTACCAATGACAAGTCTATTTATATGAATTTGAGGTGTTTGCACTATCTCGAACTCTTGATCTAGAGTTCGAAAAAATTTTCAAAAATCACAGAATGTTTATTTTTCGATGCTCTACAAGATAGAAAAAAAAAAACACGATAAAGCTGTCTTTAAAAAATTTTTGAACAATGACAAGTCCATTCACTTGAATTTTGGTCAATGTGGTCTTTCATACTCGTAAACTGAATTGAGGAAAATTCTCAAAAAATTCATAAATCATTCTTTTTCGATGCTCTACAAGATAGAAAAAAAAAACACGATAAAGCTGTCTTTAAAAAATTTTTGAACAATGACAAGTCCATTCACTTGAATTTTGGTCAATGTGGTCTTTCATACTCGTAAACTGAATTGAGGAAAATTCTCAAAAAATTCATAAATCATTCTTTTTTGATGCTCTACAAGATAGAAAAAAAAACACGATAAAGATTTCTCTAAAAAATTTTTGAACAATGACAAGTCCATTCACTTGAATTTTGGTCAATGTGGTCTTTCATACTCGTAAACTGAATTGAGGAAAATTCTCAAAAAATTCATAAATCATTCTTTTTTGATGCTCTACAAGATAGAAAAAAAAACACGATAAAGCTGTCTTTAAAAAATTTTTGAACAATGACAAGTCCATTCACTTGAATTTTGGTCAATGTGGTCTTTCATACTCGTAAACTGAATTGAGGAAAATTCTCAAAAAATTCATAAATCATTCTTTTTCGATGCTCTACAAGATAGAAAAAAAAACACGATAAAGCTGTCTTTAAAAAATTTTTGAACAATGACAAGTCCATTCACTTGAATTTTGGTCAATGTGGTCTTTCATACTCGTAAACTGAATTGAGGAAAATTCTCAAAAAATTCATAAATCATTCTTTTTTGATGCTCTACAAGATAGAAAAAAAAACACGATAAAGATTTCTCTAAAAAATTTTTGAACAATGACAAGTCCATTCACTTGAATTTTGGTCAATGTGGTCTTTCATACTCGTAAACTGAATTGAGGAAAATTCTCAAAAAATTCATAAATCATTCTTTTTTGATGCTCTACAAGATAGAAAAAAAAACACGATAAAGCTGTCTTTAAAAAATTTTTGAACAATGACAAGTCCATTCACTTGAATTTTGGTCAATGTGGTCTTTCATACTCGTAAACTGAATTGAGGAAAATTCTCAAAAAATTCATAAATCATTCTTTTTTGATGCTCTACAAGATAGAAAAAAAAACACGATAAAGATTTCTCTAAAAAATTTTTGAACAATGACAAGTCCATTCACTTGAATTTTGGTCAATGTGGTCTTTCATACTCGTAAACTGAATTGAGGAAAATTCTCAAAAAATTCATAAATCATTCTTTTTCGATGCTCTACAAGATAGAAAAAAAAAACACGATAAAGCTGTCTTTAAAAAATTTTTGAACAATGACAAGTCCATTCACTTGAATTTTGGTCAATGTGGTCTTTCATACTCGTAAACTGAATTGAGGAAAATTCTCAAAAAATTCATAAATCATTCTTTTTCGATGCTCTACAAGATAGAAAAAAAAAAACACGATAAAGCTGTCTTTAAAAAATTTTTGAACAATGACAAGTCCATTCACTTGAATTTTGGTCAATGTGGTCTTTCATACTCGTAAACTGAATTGAGGAAAATTCTCAAAAAATTCATAAATCATTCTTTTTTGATGCTCTACAAGATAGAAAAAAAAACACGATAAAGATTTCTCTAAAAAATTTTTGAACAATGACAAGTCCATTCACTTGAATTTTGGTCAATGTGGTCTTTCATACTCGTAAACTGAATTGAGGAAAATTCTCAAAAAATTCATAAATCATTCTTTTTTGATGCTCTACAAGATAGAAAAAAAAAAACACGATAAAGATCTTTTTTTAAAAAAACGCTATTTCTGGAAAAATGTCCTAACTTGGGGCAACTGGAAGTAGTCGTTTTCAATTTCACGACTCCAGGTAGTTCTTATTGGTGTAGACATAGTCAGAGCATATTGTAAAAGTATTTTCTTGATGTTTCTATCGCGTTTAAAAAAATAGAAATAAAAAAAAAAAAAATTTATGTCAAAGCCTCTAGGAAATTTTCTACCAATGACAAGTCTCTTTATATGAATTTGAGGTGTTTGCACTATCTCGAACTCTTGATCTAGAGTTCGAAAAAATTTTCAAAAATCACAGAATGTTTATTTTTCGATGCTCTACAAGATAGAAAAAAAAAAACACGATAAAGCTTTCTTTAAAAAATTTTTGAACAATGACAAGTCCATTCACTTGAATTTTTGAACAATGACAAGTCCATTCACTTGAATTTTGGTCAATGTGGTCTTTCATACTCGTAAACTGAATTGAGGAAAATTCTCAAAAAATTCATAAATCATTCTTTTTTGATGCTCTACAAGATAGAAAAAAAAACACGATAAAGAATTCTTTAAAAAATTTTTGAACAATGACAAGTCCATTCACTTGAATTTTGGTCAATGTGGTCTTTCATACTCGTAAACTGAATTGAGGAAAATTCTCAAAAAATTCATAAATCATTCTTTTTCGATGCTCTACAAGATAGAAAAAAAAAAACACGATAAAGCTGTCTTTAAAAAATTTTTGAACAATGACAAGTCCATTCACTTGAATTTTGGTCAATGTGGTCTTTCATACTCGTAAACTGAATTGAGGAAAATTCTCAAAAAATTCATAAATCATTCTTTTTCGATGCTCTACAAGATAGAAAAAAAAACACGATAAAGCTGTCTTTAAAAAATTTTTGAACAATGACAAGTCCATTCACTTGAATTTTGGTCAATGTGGTCTTTCATACTCGTAAACTGAATTGAGGAAAATTCTCAAAAAATTCATAAATCATTCTTTTTCGATGCTCTACAAGATAGAAAAAAAAAACACGATAAAGCTGTCTTTAAAAAATTTTTG
>WSYQ01001234.1:0-146443 GCA_011426435.1 Lysiphlebus fabarum
TTCTTCTAATATCAATCAATTAAATACAAAATATGATCACTATTGAATCGTTTTTTTTTTTTTTCTTTTTTTTATTATCTATAATTTATAGGTATATTTATTTAATTGTTTATTATAAATTTGACAACACCATTTTTATATGTTTGTTTTGTTTTATTGTTAGCAATAAGTAGTGTACTTTGATAAAGTATTTATGTATCTATGAGTATAACAAAATATTTAATGTCTACAGATAACTGGATCTGACAAACAAAGCCATGAAGTCAACATCACTCTGGAGTACAGTCAGTTATATATTCTATTGTTTAAAATTAATATCAAGTCTTGAATTTATTTAAAGTAATAATAATCTATTATAAATATTATGTATTTTATTGTTACAGGTGAATTATATTTTTCTATTTTCTAGTTGACAAATATACTAGTTGCTGTACTACTGAAAACAGCTGTTTTTGTCTATTAAAATACAATACATGACAAATATACCAAGATGATGGTGATATAATGTTGGAAGAGCTTATAGTTTGTTATTGTTTAATTTGGTATTGGATAAACAAAACAACAACTGGTACAACTGGTACTGCTTATCGTTTGTGCTAACATAACATGTCATGAAAAATATACAAAGAAAGTGGTGATAATATTGGTTCATGGTTTCATATGAACATTGATTTATATTGCCAAGTGATTTAAAAATTAATTTAATTAATTCTGATTCATTTAATCAATTAATAATCATCATGTACTGGTGTATATACTTGAGGTAGCAACAACGTTACACAAGTGAAACACAATGATCATAATTAATGAACTTTATTGGTTTAATAGAAATTTCTCGAATAAGTCAGTGTGGATCTGTTGATACTTTGTAAATTGTTGTTGTGATAATTTGTAAAGTAGTTAAATAATATACACACTTATATTGTTTGTTGATGCACAGACAATTAGCTGGTTCTATCAAAGAGAGTATCGAAAAAAAAAATACAGTTTAAATAAATATCGTATATTATCAGTAATTTATTGGTGATATTTTATTAAAATTCATCAATTAATTTTTAAATAAGTTAAATATATGTGATAAACGTGATAAAAGTGCACGCAGTGTAGTGTTATAGTTTTTGTGAATTATTATCATTTGTTTGTTAATAAAAGTGTTACAGTAAGTTAATTAAATCAAAGTGATGATGATATGATTGTGTTGTTGTTTGTTTGTTTGTTGATGTGATATTATACTGTGATAATTGTGATTCTGTATTGCTGCTGATGGATTAATCATCAACTACGTGGACTTATAACATTTTGATGACATCGTGGGAAGATGAACATCCGCTTACAAGGTAGGATTTTATTTATTTCATTGATAATTGTATTGATAAATTGCAAATTGTCACATTGTTATTATATATTTTCATTGATAAATATTGTTTGTATGTGTAACGACATCAATAATTGATTATGTTTTTTAAAAAAATATCCATGGTTGTCTCTTTTATATTCTCTAGGTCATTCTGATTATATTTTTTTAATTCTCATTTATTTACTTTTCAATAATTTAAAATTCAATAACTACATGATATCACCTAGATGACATGTATCATTATCACTATACCATGTACATGTTTTATAATATGTATAGAATGTAGATATAAAATTACCCAATAATTATTAATAAATCCATCAATATTCGTTAATTAAAGTGCAATTACATATTTTATTTTTTTTATATTTCTTTATAATTTATTGTTTGATAATTTATAATTCACATAAAAATGTCTTTCTGCTTATTTTTTTTAATTCTCATTTATTTACTTTTTGATTATTCAATAACTACATGACATGCTTTTGCTTAGATGACATGTATCATTATCATCATCATAAATATATTATATCGGTATATATAAAAATATTAATTAACAATAAACTTTATTATTATTGGTAAAAGCATCAATATTTTCTTCTTAAAGTTCAATACATAATATGTTTTGTTTTTCATAATTTATCGTGAAAATTTAGTGCTTAAAAAAAAATATTGTGTTTGTTATTTTTCTACAGTAAGTATAAATTATTTTATTTTTCATTACAATATTTATCATTTTATTTATAATAATTATTAAATTTTTAAATTATAAATACTATAGTCAAACAAATGAAAGTTATACATGATGTTACTCTTTGACTGGGTTAACTGGCAGCAGCTGTACAAAAAAAAAAATAATAATAAACGTCAATGGTCATTTCTGTACTCCGTTGTGGTTTACAAATTAAAAATATGGGTTCTCGTATATTGTTAAAAAATTTATCACAAAATTTCCAAAAAGTTGAAAGGTTATATATTATAATTAAATAAATAAATAATAATCAAGTTCTGACTTTTATTAAATCTTTGTTATTCATTTGTCTCATCAAACTAACCTAAAAAATTTTTACATAATCTAATTTACACTATTTATTTACTTTATTTACTAAATATTTTTACACAAATTATCTCTAATTTGACAGCTCAAAATACAAAAATAAAAATATTTTTATTTATTATGATTTTAAAAACTCATCTATAATTTGTTTATATATTTAGTTTTATTTATTTTTTAATACAACGAATTTTTTTATGTTAATTAAAATTATATTTTTATATTATCAGTAGAGGACTTGGAATTGGAATTGCAAGATTTGTTAGTAATGATACATCACCAAAAGATTTACAAGTATTAGCAAGACAACCAGATGAAGCTAAACGTCAAGAAGCCATGAAAGGATATATAACAATATCAAAACAAGAAGATATATCAGTTGTATCAGGTGTACCAGAAGAACATATTAAAACAAGAACAGTTCGTATTTATCAACCAGCTAAAAATTCTATGCAATCTGGAACAAATAATATTAATTATTGGCAAATTGATTTTGATACAAGAGAACGTTGGGAAAATCAATTGATGGGTTGGTGTTCAACGTAAGTATTAACAGATTTTATTTATTATATTTATTTTTACTTTATTTAAATAATTAATTATTTAATTTTTTATAAATACAGTGGTGATCCACTTTCAAATATGAAAGTTGAATTTAATTCAAAAGAAGAAGCTATTGAACATTGTGATAAAATGAAATGGCGTTATTATATTCAAAAGCCAAATGTATCAAATCCAAAACCAAGATCTTATGGTGCTAATTTTTCATGGAATAAACGTACTCGTACAACAACTAAATAAATATTTAAAAAAATATAAATTATTCATGATGAATTTTTTTTTCTTTTTTTCGTTTGATTAAAAAGGTAATGTACAGTAGTAAATTGTATGTTAAATAAATTTTAAAAAGTTGTATAAATTTTAAATAACGCTCAATAAAATTTAATGAGTGTTAACAACATAATATATATTTATTTTTTTATAAATTATATTTTTTAATAGTTTTAATATGAAACTAAATTACCTTGTTATTTTTTATAATGAACAAACTTTAATGAGAATATTTTTAATTAAATTAATTTTACTGGAGAATTAATGATTTCAAAAAATTATTAATAGTAAAAACATTTAGTTAATTTTAAATGGGTTTTAAAGCATTTTAAATATTAAATTTGTACATTGAATTTCCAATCAATTAGTTACTCAAAATTTATCATCAATAACTGAAATAATTTATTAACTTGCACAGATAAATTTATTTGCAATAATTTCATTGAAATAATTGTTAGTTTAATTTATAATTAGAGAAGAATTTAATGATTGCAAAAAATAATCAACTGCAATAAATTTTTAGTCCAAAAGGAAGTAAATTTTTAATAACTTTATATTCAATTGTCTTGCATAAATATATATTGCAAACTATTATTAAAAAAATAACAAATGCAAATAATTGGTTGAAATAAATAATATCGATAACAAAAAATAATAAAAAGTAAATATTCATCAAACTATTACTTTTTTTATGACAATGAACAAAGTAAAAACGTAGTGCAACTGTCATTCCTAAGCAGAATTTAGAAAACTTTACAGTAAATTAAAAGTTTTTAATATTATAAATTATTATTCATTGGTAAGTTATGTATTTTAATATTTAATTATCATGAAAAAATTATAATTAACTTATTTTTCATTGATGCAAATGATTTTGTAATTAATTTATTTATCAAAATCAAAGTGTGTATATAATTTTCTTGAACATCTGTGCATGCCATTTTAATTCTTTTGTTAATAAAAATATATTTATAGTAATAATTAGTTTTTTGTTGTGATAAATCAAAATATACTATTATTAATTATCGATTTTCATTTAATATTATCAGGCAAATTTAATATATAATTGATAAAAAAATGCTGGGAAAAATTACACTTGTTTGGAGCTTGTTGATTGTCATTGGTACTCTTGGTTTTTTGATGATAACAGTAAAAGCTGATCCTATCATCGAGTAAGTATAATTATATAATTAATTATTTGTTTATTAATTTATTATCTTTAATGGAAAAAAAAAATTATATTAGAATACATTGTATTAATTAATTTTAATAAATTTTTAGAAAATTAATAATTTTTTCTTTATAATTAATGAAAAATCATAAAAACATTTACTTTTTATTAAATTTTTTATATTTTTTTTTCTAGTAAAAAAGATCCTGATAAATATAAACTGGACTTGGGCATGGATCATGGTTATAGCGGTAAAAAAAAATAAATTTACAATCAGGTATGTCAGCAGCAAATAATCCTAATGGACCTGGAAAAAAGCGCTGATCTTTGAAAGACGTAAATTTTTAAATATTGAAATGAAAAAAAAAATAAACACCTAATTTCTATGTCAGTGTAAATTTCAATATTATTTACTGTTATTCAAACACAAAAATTACAAAATAAAAAATGCCTTAAAAAAATTAATAAATAACGACTGCAATTTATTCAATAATAATTTTGTTTCAGTATATCAATTCAATTAACAAATTGAAGAAAAAAAAATAGCTATAAATTCTTTATTGATATACAAATGTAAATTAATTTTAATAAAATAATTATACTTATTTTTCAAATTTAAATCAAAATTATGTATATTTATATATACAATTTTACTATAAATAATAAAATCAAGTTAAATTTGATAAAAAAAAATTGATTATATTTTTACGACTTTTTATCTCATCTTGATTATTATTTATTCAAATTTTAATTTTCGATTCTTTTAAATTTTTTCTGTGTTTCTTTTTCTACTTTTGAACTTTTCTACAATAATTTACAAAATTTTAAAGTTTTTTTTTTTCAATTTAAAATATCTTATTCATTTTATATATTTTTCTAGTAAAAAAAATTATTGATTTCTTTGAATAATTATTCATAATTTATGATGTGAGCTTAACATTATTTATAAATTAAAATTCAAAGCTATTAAAAAATAAATATACCAACAAAAAACATCAATCCAAACGTTACTTTTATTTGAATTTATAAAATAGTAATTACTTGATAAAATAAATGTAAAGTTATTATGATTTTATTGTTCAAATAAATAGTGAATTTAAATTTAATTAAGGAAACTTTATAATAACAATATATAACATTGAAATGTAATACCATTTTAATGATACTGTTTTATTAAGTTTGGGAAATAATTATACGTATAATAATTACGTTAAAATTTAAAGATGATCTGACATTATGAGATAATTAATATTAAAGTTTGCAACTTAAAATACTAACGAATGAAAATTATTACGTTTTAAATTTTCTAATTACCAAAGTAATATTATTTTCATTGAATTTTAATTTATATAAAATTAAAATATTACTTTGATATTTAAATTAATTAAAAATATAAATTATAAATTAAGTTAATTTTTTATTTATAAAAAAAAAAAAGAAATAAATCAATTTATTTTTACAAAATAAAATTCTAATTTTACACTCTTTTTCTAAAAAAAAGAAACAAAAAAAAGAAAGCTAATTATTAATTCAAAATAATAATCAAAAAAATATATATAATTTAGTAATATTTTTCCAATTAAAAATAAAAAAAAATTTATGTTTATTTATTGTAAATTTTTTTTTTTAAACATGACATTTATTCCCAATAATGAAAAATAATAAATAAAATAAAAAATAAATTACATGTACGAAAATCAATGGCTGCTATTTACCAAATTTTTTTTTTTAAATTAATATTTTTTTTTTAGGAATTTTTATTGAAGACATTAATTAACACCACTTGATATATCTAATGTTTTACATAGGCCATTGATTGTTAAACGCAAATTACATTTAAAACGCATTAATATATTTTTAATTTATTAATTTTTATTAATTATTATTTTCATTTATTTTTTTTATCTTTACATTTTGTTTTTTTTTTAATAATTATTTAATTAACGATATTATCGTTTTTCGATTTATTTTCATACGTTACCACTCGATACATATTTCTTAAAATTAATATTAATTTACAATTTTATTATTATTATTATTTTTTATATTTTTTTCGAGCGGTTAATATTGTCAATGACTATTTTTAATTTTTTTTTTTTTGTATTTTTTTTTCTCGCATGTTGAGGTTGAGACCTCCCATCTCATTATATTTTTATAATTAAATTTTTTCTTTTTAACTTTACATTCTTTAATTATATAATGAAAAATTGGTATTTTAATTATTTTTTTTTTTTTTAAATATAGAAATATTTTTAAGCGATGGGTGATCTCCTCAAGTGGAGTAAAAAATTTCATACATAAATTGAGTGCCAATTGGTTTTTTATTTTTTAATTGATTTTTTGTTTATTTTTAATTAATTGCAATATGATTTAAAAAATAATAATTATAATATTAAAGAAGACATAAATTTTGTTTAATTTATCCAAGAATGGAAGCTACGAAAATGATTAGAGATTTTTATTTTTATTTTTTTTTGTTTTTTCTTAGAAAAAAGCATATAATTGCAGTCTCAAGAAAATTTTTTAAAATTTTTTTGTTAAATTAATTAGTTTCATTGAAAAATTTTGGGTCCACACTGCTATGATTTTTTATAATTTTCTAAATTTTCTAAAAATTGATCGTCTCTATAAACGCATTGGAAAATTTATCAAATTTTTTTTGTATTTAATTTTTAAATGATATAATAATTCAAGTTTAAAATTGCTCTAATTAGTACAATGAAAATTAAAGTAGATATATTTTTTTTTGAATTTGAAAAAAATGCAGATGTGCTTAATGACATATTTTTCTTTTTATTATCATTCATTTAAAACTGATATGCTATGATTTACATAATTAATTTTTAAAATTTAATGCCACATTATATTTTTGTTGTTATTTATTAATTTTTTCACTCATTTTTTCTTTACTAAATTTAGTTATTATTAATCACTATTTACAAATTATGACTTGTATGTACGCACTTAATTAAATTCACCAAAAAGCTCATTGTTTTTTATTTTTTTGTTAAATCAAACGTACAAAATGTTTCGTCATTTATTCATAATTTTTAAAATTTCTGCATTTTTTGTGATTCAATTTATCATCAATAAGAATGAAAATAGTTTCAGCAAAACGAGAATAAATTATTACTAAATTGAGATTAAATTTTAGTTATATTATTTTACAAAGAAATAATTTTATAATTTTTATTTGAAATTATATTATATATTTTTCCCTGATTTGATTTTTTTTTTTTGGATTATCAATTTGGGCTTTTAATTGTTAATTAAAATAATAAATATTAATTTTTTTTTTAAATATATTTTTTAAATTTGTGTTACTAAATTTTGCGTGTAATATATAATTTTTTTTTATTTTTTTTATTTTAATTAAACGCTTTCAAAGCGCATGTGATTTTTTTTTTTTCTATTTATAGTTTAATTGATCATTAGGAATTAAAATGACCCACTCATATATGATTGTACAATTTTTATTTATTTAAATTTACCTATTCAATTTATTTTTTGAGATAATTCCCAACTGGCAAATCATATTATTTATCTATTCATTTGTTTTATTTGGTACACTTAATTTTTTTTTTTTAATTTTAACTATTTATTTATTAATTTTTTTTTATATATATAATAGATATATTTTTAATTGACTTATATTTTATAATACACGTTTTTTTTTTTTATTTTTAAATAATTTTTTAAATATTTATTTCTTTTTTTATTGAAAAAAAATCAGCGTCTTTATATATTTGATTAAAACTCTGATAAAAATTAAATAAATATTATTAAATAATTGAAGATTAAATAAACAAAAAAACAAATTAATTATAAATTTTTTTTTTTATAATTTTCAAAATAAAGAAGCTGATTGTTTGACAATAAATTCAACAGTCCTCCTTCATTTTATTATATACTAAACGAATCTACACCTACTTAACTTTTATTTTAAATAACGAGATTTGAAATTTATAATTTTTTTTTTTATTTTTTATATAATATAACTTTTTGTTATTAATTTTTTTTATCACTAATTATATTAATAATAATAATAAAATGCAATTAATTATTTTAATTTGTATTTTTTATTTATTTTTTTTCGTATTAATCGAATTAAATATAGAATTTATTAATTTATATATTTATTTTTTTTGGTAATTAATTCGATATTCGTATTATCGAAAAATAATAAAATCATCTCGAAGATTTACTAATTAAATTGGGTAAAAATTTTATTTAAATATTATTATTTTTATTTATAATTCATCGAGATGATTTATTTTTATGTTGATCATCAATAATTATGTTTTATTTTTGAGAATGAAATTCGCGTGATTCATTTTATACTAGGCAGTTTTTCAGGCTGTCCTATGAACGTTAAAATTTCGGCGTTGATCAAATAAAAATAACAATGTGTATGTAAAAAAAAAAAAATAAAATAAAAAAAAAATTTTAATAATTAAAAAATATTATTATTTGATTTTTATATATTGTTGGCGGAAGACTGGTACTCTTTAATCCTCTTACAAAAATATAATTATTTGTAAGAGAATTAAAGTGAACAAAAAAAAATAAAATAAAAAAAAATTTAATGAATGTAATTTAAAAATGAAAAAAAAAAAAAACGTACATAATTTATTTTTAAATTTTATAATTATTGAATAAATTGTACGTTTTTTATTTTTATTTTATACAATATAATTAATTTGTTAATTAAATTTATTAAATTGAGTAAAGTTAATGCCATTATTGGTTTAACTGTCTCAATAAACTATAATCAGCTATCATTTGTTGTATCTTTATATTCTTCACTTTCACGATGAACAAGAACATGTACAACAGTTGATTCTGATTGTTGTCTAATAAGTGGTGGTCTATTTGGTGGTATAGCAGCTTCTGGACTTGGCTCAGTAACTA
The DNA here is from genome assembly GCA_011426435.1 of Lysiphlebus fabarum. NCBI lineage: Eukaryota > Metazoa > Arthropoda > Insecta > Hymenoptera > Braconidae > Lysiphlebus > Lysiphlebus fabarum. The sequence continues at coordinate 9,325 of WSYQ01001234.1, forward strand.
GAATACTGACGTCATTACGTTCTGGTAATTTAAGTGGTGCTGGTTCTAATAATGATGATGGTGGTCGTCTTCTTAAACTACTACAACGACGTGTAAATGCATCTTTAATATCACGTTGTAACATATTTAATGAAAGAGCAGTACCACTTGGTCTTAATGAACCACGTTTTGACGTCGGTGGACTTAACATCTCATCATCAGGATGTGATTCCACTGCATCCTGGCGACCTAGCATTGCTCCAGATGATCTAGAAAAAAAAAAAAGAAATTTTACTTTTATTATCAAACAATAATTTAATCATAAACTAAAATTATTTTTCTCAAAAAAAAAAATATAAGTAATTTATTTATTCATTTTTCTTTTCTAAAAAAAGAAAATTATGATACTTAATATTTTAAATTTAAATTTATTATTAATATTTTTTAATTTTAATGCAAAATTACTACTGTATTATAAATTAATATATTAATTTAATTTTTTTTCAAAGCCACTAATCTACAAATCCAGTACGACTTTACTACACTGCATTAAAAAAAAAAAAAAGAAAAATGAATAAACTTTTTGTAAAGTCGTGTTGGATCAAACTAAACTAAGCATCTGCTAATTAAAAAAAAAAAAAAAAAAAAAAAAAAGCTAGATATATATATATTAACTATTTATCAACGTAAAAAATTGTCTCTTTTTTTTTTTTTTACTCTGAAACTATCCAGTCAAACCAAACTGTGTCTCAAACATTGACAATTAAATTTCATAAAATTTTATTTTTTTATTATGTTATTTAATCCGATTAGCTTAAACTTTCTTTACCTAGTTATTTAACTGCCTTTGGGTTGTGTGTTTATGTTCATTATGAAATTAAAAACAAAAAAAAAAAAGAAATAAAATTTTTATGGATTAATCCATGTTGATAAAAAAATATATAATTTTATCATAAAATATAAGAACCAAGTACAGCTAATAAGTAATATTATAATTGTAATGTGAAAATGATAAAATAATAATTGAAAAAAAAGTAAAATAATTATTAAATTATTTTTGATAAAAATATATGATAACATACCTGCCAGTAATATGAGAATCAGAACCAGAACTAGAAGTAACTGATGGTTGTTCCATTGTTGGTGAAGGACGTGATACGGTTAATGCAGGGGGTTGCAGGTCCTCGTGGGTACCTGTGGCGCCGGAGAGCAGTAAGAGTGGAAGATTTGGAAATAGCCATGCTGATGCTGTACCAAACTCACTGAAATCACTGGCGTCGCTGGCCCTTGAGGACTTGCGACTACTGGCCCTACTACCACGATGTACATGTAAAAGGGCCGACAGTTTACCACCCCACCCACCGCCTCTACCTTCACTTCCAATACCACCTGGACTTGATGTTTGTGTTTGTGAATCAACTTCTTGTGCAATTCTTTCACGTTCTTTTTTCATTCTTTAATATAAAAAAAAATAATTTTCATTTCAATATAATCAACATGTTGATTGTTTTTTTTTTTTTTTTTTGATACTAACGCAATATAATCACGAAATGTACGTTGAATAAGTCTTGCAGCTTTATCTTGTCTTTTCCATATTCTTGTTGATGATACAATTTCTAATTCTTTTCTTGTTGGAAATTGTTTTTTAAATTTACCATCCATTTGTTCTTGTAATTTTCTAAAATCTTCTGATTCTTCAACGTGTCCAAGTACATGCTTGACAAGTGCATGAAGAATATCCAAACAATGTATACGATTACCTTTTGCAATGGGAAGATTAAAGCTAACTAATGCAACAACATTAGGCTTTGATATTCCCAATGGTGGATCTAAACTAGCAATAAAATCACTTAATTGTGAAAATCTTATAAATTGTGTAGCATGTGGATCATATCTGAAATATTAAATTCAATTATAGTTTTAATTATTATTTATTATTTTTAATTTTTTGTTATTAAAATAATTATCTTACTTTGACCATCTTATGTAAAACATTTCAAGATCATCTTCAACAATACCAATTTCTTCTTCTTGATGTGCTTGATTAAAATTTTCTAATATAATAGCAATATACATATTGATGACAATCATGTAACTGATTATAATAAAAGATGTAAAATATGTTATGGCTAAAAGTGGTGAACCACAGTCTCCATTTAACTGCCGGCTGTTTGAAGTTGGATCACAGTCTGGTGGTTGAACCATCAAAGACTCCAAAACATCATTCCATCCAGCCGATGTCATTAAACGAAATAACAATTGCATGCTTCTACCAAATGTTTCAAAATTAACCTGTATTAAAATAATAATAAAATTATTATTTTTAATTAATTATTTATATTAAATATAAAATTAATATTGTTGATTATACCATGTCATCTAGAGCACCTTGTTTTCTAACATGACCAAATACAGACATACCAATAATAGCATATATAAATGTTATTAATGCAAGTAATGCACCAATATTAAATAATGCTGGTAAACTAACAACAAGTGCAAATAATAATTTTCTTATTCCTTTAGCTGCTTTTATTAATCTTAATATTCTACCAATTCTGAATACTCTCACGACTCTTAAAAGTGTAGGTGATACAGGAAAATCAATCATAATATCTTCCATAAGTATACCAAGTATTGATGCAAGTACTAATAAAAAATCAAATAAATTCCATGGTACTGTAAAATAATGATAACGTAAACCAATCATTTTAACAATTGCTTCAAGACCAAATACTGTTGTAAAAAATGCATTTGATACTTCCAATAAAAAAAATATTGGATGTGGTTGATTGTAATGTTCAATACCCATTGTTAACATATTTAAAAATATCAATACAAATATTGCAATTTCAAATCTATTTTGAAAAACAAAAGAAACAACAAAAAAATATTATTATTATTATTATTATTTTATGTTTTTTCTTTTTAAAAAGTAATTTTCAAGTAGTTTTTTATATTTTACCTTCTTGAATTTGAAAGATCATAAAACATTGCAAGAAATTGATTTATTGGACGTTTTATAACTTTTTGAGGTTTTTTACGACCAAGTTTTTTCATGGCAGTGTAGTAGTGTTTCTGGCTTTCAGTCAGAAACATTTCTAACACTCCACCTTCATACTGAAACCATAAAAAAAAAATTATTATTTTTATAAATTATTTATTTTTTTAAAACATGAATATACTTATATAATCTTGTTTTACCTTTTTTTTAAGCATATTAAAGTTGTCAATGATAACTCCAATAAAAAGATTTAAAGTAAAAAATGAACCACAAACAATAAATATAACAAAATAAATATAAGCATAAATATTTGCTTCTCTTTGTGGTTGTAAATCAACACCTCTTGCATCAACAGCATCTTGCATAACTTCCATCCAACCCTCAAATGTTGCAACTTGGAATAATGCCAGATAAGCAATGCCAACATGATCAAATGTTATCTTGCTATTTTCCCAAGTATAATTTTTACTCAAACATTCGTCCATTGTATTAACAATCTAATAAATTATTTATAATTTTTAATTAAAACAAAACAAAAAAATAAATATTTAATTTTTTTAATTTTATTATATTTTTGACTTACTGATATATCTAAAAGTTCACCATAATCATCAATACATTTGAAAAATTTACCACCAAAAAATTGTACACCCATTATTGAAAAAATTAACCAAAATACTAGACAAACAAGTAAAACATTGAAAATACTAGGAATAGCATACATCAATGCATTAACAACAATCTGTAAATTATAAAAATTAATAATGCATAAATTTTTAAGATAATTGAATGATTAAATGAATTAATTTTTTGATGAAAAATTACCCTCATGCCTTGCCATCTTGATATAGCCCTGAGTGGTCTCAATGCACGAAGTGTTCTCAATGATCTTAAAACTTTGAGATTTTCATTTTCTTCAATCAAAAGACTAAATATTGATACCTGTTGAAGTAAATTTTTATTTTATTAATCAATTTATTAATTAAATACTTTGATACTACTTAAATTATTGATATTTTTCTTTTGAATATTTTATTAATTTTTTTTTTTTTTATATTGTTGTTATTAACATGCAATTTGTATTTTTTTTTAAAATTATTTATTGACACAGTATATATAAGCTTGAAACTGTGTTTTTGAGTGTAATGGCAACGCATTTAAATACAGTGCTAAAATTTTTTTTACTAAAAATGATTGTTGAATTATTATAAAAAAATTAAATAAATAATTATTAATTTTTTTTTTTTGTTTATGTTATTGTTACCTGATTTACAGTAAAGTTTTATCTAGAATTATTAATAAAAATTTGATAAACTATTTATTTTAAAAAATGTAGATTTAAAAATAATAAATTGTTTTTTTTTTATAATTAATTAATTATATGAGTAAATATCTTGGTAATAATATTTCTTGACCGTAAATTTATCAGTTAAAATATAATTGATAAAAATATACTGGAGTAATAAATATTCACTAGAAAAAAACAAATAAATATAATGATAATATCAATAAAATAAATATTTTATAATTAAATAATGTTTGTAAAAAAATAATTTATCAATAAATATCAATTAGCAATTTCGAAATAAATAAATTACATGATTTATCAAAGATTTTTTTAAATAATAATTATCTCACAAATAATATATATAATAATAAATTTAAAAAAATAAAATAAAAATAAATAAACATTTCATATTGGAATATATTTAAAAGACATAAATATTAACAAAAATTAAATTTGAAATAATAATAACATTGAGTCATTAAAATACGATGATTAATTAATTTATTTTTCAATTAATTAATATTGAATTTATCCAAAATCATATATGACATACGAGTTTATTTAAATAAATAAATAAATTTTTAAATGAAATATTTATTTATTTATTTTATCATAAATATACATGATACTACTGTTGTCATGATAATTTTTATAAACATTTTAAATAATCTCTTGAATCATTGTGTCAATATGTTACTCAACTTTGATAATTTTTATAATGATCAAATTTTAATTATCTTGAATTTATTTTACTGATTGAAGCTACAGAATATTTATTTTTTTTTGAGAAAATTATTAACCATGATATTTTAACAATGATATTTATTCGTAATAATAAATTAATTATATCATAAAATAAAAAAAAAAAAAGTAACACTAAATCTATATTATATCGACGTACCTTAATCCAAAAAAGCGACACATAAAATACACATGAAAACATTCAAAAATAAATATATAAATAAATAATAAATTTAAGAATAAATTAATAAACTAAAAAAAATATAATACAATTATTAGAATAATATTATAATAAAATATTTTTTACCACACTTTACCACATATGATATAACAATATATCTATATTTCAAAATTTCACCAAAATACCTTTTTTTTTTTTTATGTCAAATTATAAATTATATAACAATATAATAATAATAATGACAAATATTATTTAAAAATATTACCATGCAACAGTTAATAATAATAATGGTACATTTATGATATTGAAAAGCAACGTGTGTCTGTGTACAATGTGTAGATAAATAAATAAATAATTATTATTTTTATTATTACTGATATAAAAAAAAAAAAACATATATTTAAATAAAAAAATGATAATAATACTTACGAAAACAATGACAAAATCCAGTACTGTCCAAAAACTTGTAAAATATTTACAAAATCCAAGTGCAAGCCATTTGAGTATCATTTCAACTGCAAATAATAAACAAAATACAAGATTTGTCCAGTATAATATTTTTTTTAAATTTGGATTATCATCAAGATATATATCTTCAAAACACAGTGTTATTGATGATGCAAATATTAATACAAGTATCATCCATTCAAATACTGGTGTATCAACAACTCCTAATACTGTTGTACGTAAATTTATCCATTTACGTCCAAAATCTGTTGCAATACATTGATTTATACAATTACATCTGTAAATTAATTAAAAAAAAATTAATTAATTAATTATTATCAAGGTTTTTAATGACACCATGACTGCACAAAATGACAGTTGACTTGTACTTTTTCATCAATGACTTTTTAAATAACTGCAAAAATAATTTTAACTTTGACATTTAATATTATTAATTGTTTATTTATAATAAGTAATTATTTATTTATTAAAAATATTATTTTATAATTTTTGAAATAAATATAATTAAATAATAATAAATAATTGACAAAATAAATAGTAAAATTATCAAGTCATTGTTAATGATTTTATTGATAATTATTATTATTATTTATTAACAATTTTTATTATTTATTATTTTTGTTTAATTTTATCATTTTTAATTTAAATATAATTGCATTTCATTTTGATTTTCATATGACTGTCATGATTGCCAGAATAAATAGTCTCTTGTCAATTTATTTATAAATAAAAAAAAAAACAATGAAATACCTTTGATAACAATGCTGAGGAAAACAATCTTGTGGTTCTTTTGGTGGTTTATTTCTTCCAAAACCTGGAAATGTTCCCATTCCATCAACATAATGACCTTTACTATCTCTTCTTCCACCAACAGTTAATTCATCAACATAACTAACAAGTGCATGCCAAGGACGTTTTTCACCTGGTTTAATATTATCATCTTTTTTTTCAATATTTTTTTCATTATCATTAACAGAATTATTAATTGTATTTTTATTTTTATCATTAATTATTTCAATTTCAATATTTTCATCATTATTATTGTTATTAATGTTAATTTTTTTATCATCATCATCACCATCACCATCAATATCATGATTATTATCATCAAATTTATTAATATTATCTAAATTATTTGGGCTATATGTTGTTACAGTTGCTTGACGATAAATTGGTTCATATGTAAATACTGGTTGATTTAAACTTTCTTGATATGATCTATTATATATATTATCTTTTGGTAATGTTAAAACTGTTTCTTGTATTGCATATTTTTCTTTATCTGTTTTATCCATAACTTGTCTTACAATTTTTTCTAATTTAATATTATTTTTATTATCATTTGTATTAATTTTTTTAAAACGTTTTTTTCTAACAATTGAACGTATTCTATCAAATGATTTAGCTAATTTTGAATCTTCACCAACTTCTTGTTTTTTCATTTTTAATTCTTCTGAATTAAAACTATTGAGTAACAAAGCCAAAAAGAGATTAAGTACCATAAAATTACCCATAACTAAAGCTGGTAAAAATATTGCAAAACATGTTTCTGGACCATCATTTTTTTCAGCTCTCATACAATCCCATAATGGTTCAATCCATTCACCACAAAGTATACGAAATATCATCATAAATGAATGAAAAAAATCATTAAAATTCCAACGTGGTACAGGATCAGGATAAAATTTATCTGGTGTATAATCTTTACTAAATAATTGCATACCAATAACAGCAAATATATATATTACAATAACAAGTACAAGTGTTAAATTACCAAGTGCTTCAATACTTGATATTATTATACTTAATAATACCTTCATTGTTGTCCATGATTGTGCTAATTTAAGTACACGTAATAATCTTAAACCACGTAATACAGATAAACCATCAACTAATTCAAATGTTAAATCAATTAATGATGCTGATACAATTATTAAATCAAAATTATTCCATCCATTACTAAAAAAATCTTTACTAAGTGCTAATAATTTAAGAAAGCACTCAAATGTAAATATACTTGTAAATACTTTATTTCCAATATTTAATGCTTGTCTAATTGATTCACTCATACCATGATGTTCAAGTGCTAAAAATCCAGTATTTAATACAATACAAAGTGTTATTGTTAATTCAAAAAGTGGATCTCTGACAACCTGTTGATGAAATAAAAAAAAAAATATATATATATATATGTATCAAAATTAAATATATTAAATTAAATTTTATTTGTATTACCTTGTATAAACAATTTTGAAAACGTAACCATCCTTCATAATCTACACAACATTGTATACATTTATCACAATTACGATCAGGAAGATCATCTGTAATTAATAACAACAAAATAAAATATATTTATAAATAAATTAATGATAATATTTATATTAAACTAACCAAGAACAACAATATGTGATAAATATTCTGGTGGTAATGTATACAATTGTTTTTTATTTTTAACACCATTACATTTTAATACTCTTATTTCACGATTACGACTTCTAACTGATACTGTTACTGGTGCTAATGATGGTAATGATTTTTCAATAATTGCTTGATTTGTTAATTGCATACGTTCTTGTCTTTCAATTTTTTTATTTCTTTTATATTCTCTATGTTCACGTTTATCATGTTCTTCAGCTGATGTTACATCATCACCATCATGATCATCAACAACACCAGAATCATCCATTGATGATTGTTGATTACTATTATTACTTGCTTGACGTGAATGTAACATACTACGATGTGGTGCAAGACGATTTATTGGATCTGGTGGTTTTGGTGGTAATATTTGTAATGGTAAATGTGATGGTCGTATACCAGAATGTCTTGGACTTGGACTTGGACTTGGTGTCATTGATCTAATTATTTAAAAAAAAAAAAAGTAATAATACATATTAATATTATTATTATTTATATAAATGTATTTATTATTTTTATGATTTTATTGTTTAACCTGCTTCTAGTTCCATTATTTTTATCATTTCCAGTCATACTTTTTCCACGTTTTCTTCTTCTTGTACGTTTTCTTGTATAACTACTTAATAATACACCTTTACGTGCATCAATTTTTTTTTGTTTTTCTTTTGTTAATGTTTTAATATTTATTTTTGTTGGATCAAAACTAAATGTTGAATCTTCACGATGATCAGTTAAATCTTTTTTACGTTCCTATATTAATAAAAATATTTATAAAATGTATTTTTATTTTTTTATATTTAAAATTTACCTCATTTGTTATTTCAGCTTCTTCTTCATAACTCAATGCAACAACAGCAAGCATTAAATTAATTAAATAAAATGATCCAAAAAATACAACCACTGTGAAAAATGTAACACTTATTGGTCCACATGCTGACAATACCTGTTATTAATTATTTAAATTAATTACTAAAAATTATATTTAAAAACCCGCATAACAATGATATTATATAAATCATTTATTAAATATATAAATTATCATTTGTGGTTTACTGACCTTGTTGTAAACATCCTCCCAATAATCAAGAGTTATCAGCTGAAATGTTGTGAGCATTGACCACAAAAAGTTGTCAAAATTTGTATATCCATGATTTGGATTTGGTCCAACACACAAACATGTATAACTCTCATTGCAATGTCTATAAAAATAATTGTTAAATTAAAAAAAATATGATTAAATTCAATTATTTAAATTTTTTAAAATATATTTTGCAATAATTATCAATTTTAAATTAATTTAAAATATTTTTTTATTTATTATTTATCAATTAAATAAATAAATAATTTTATTCTTAAAATTATTTTTGTCAATAATTAATTAAATAAAAAATTAATTTGACATTTATAATTTGAAAAAAATTAACAATTTTTGTATAGAAATTTTTCAATTGTCTTGATAATTAACTATTTAACTATTTATTTATTGTTTTTATTTTTTTTTTATAATTAAATTTATTATTTAATAATTTTTTAATTGTTTAATAATTTTTAATTATAAAAACAATCAACTACTGAATAAAATTGTTACAATTAGCATTTTTATCATTAAAACTGTATAAAATTGAAAATTAAAATAAAAAAAATCAGAATCAATTTAAAAAAAAATAGTTAAAATATTTCAATATATTTTTTTATATTTTATTAAATAAGATATGAAAATTTTAAATACTATTTTAAATATAAATATATTCTAAAAGGATAAGTCTTGAATAATTTAAAAGTTTTCTTCTTTAAAACTTTGTTTCTCAAGATTTTATATAAGATACTTGGTGAAAGAGCAGTTGAAATAATTTTTTTTTAGGGTAAAAAGAAATTAAAGTAAATTAAAATAAACATTTTTAAAAGTAATTGAGGGATTGTATATTTTATACCAAGTCCAAAAGATTTTTGAATGAATATTGATATAACCAAATGAATAACAAAAAAAAATATTATAAAATTTTTTTAACTTTTTTTTTTTATATTATTTTAATAATAATATAATTATTTTTGACATAAATATTTACTTCAATATATGTTTATTAAATAAAAGAATAAATTTTTTATTTTTATAATAAAATATAAATTGAATTTTTTATCTTCTTTGTTGCCAAGTATATGAACAATTGTAATGAAAAATTTTTATGATAAATTTTAAAATCAATCACGGCCTAGTTGTGGATTGCAAAAGTTTTAGAATAAATTTAACTAAAAAAATTATTATTTTTTTTATTTTCTAGTAGATGTGGTTCAATGAACTAAAAGTTTGTTTATCGACAAAAAAAAAATAATAATAATAAGACAACTTTATAGAAAATTTGCTTGAATGCTTCTATCATGTTAGCAAAATATTTATTTATTTTTTTTCATCTTATTCATATATCTATTTTTTAAAAAACTTATTTCAACGTATATTTTTTTTTTTGTAATGTATTTTATTTTAAAAAAAATTATTTATTAAAAATAAATTTCTTTTTGTCGAGGAAAAATAATTTTAAAATTTAATGAAATATGGAATTTTATTTTGATTGAAATGATATGAAGACTTGGAAATATTTTTAATTTTTTTTAATTATTAATTTTCTATTTTAATCAGTGATATTTTATCAAATTATTTCCAAAGTTTATGTCTTAATATTTTACTGACAATATCATTTCAATTTAGTATAAAATTATTGGTTTCAAAAGTATATTATACGCAATTTCCAAGGGATATATCAATCAAAAATTTTGTTTGAAGATACATGGAATATTCATCAGATAATTTGTTGACATTTCTCTATTTAATTTTGATTACTGATCAGCCAAATGTCAATAATGTTTAATCTATTTTATTATTGATATAATATTAGTTGACTTTAATATTTTTATCAAGTTATTAAATACTATTTTGTAATTTTTTTATTTTTATAAACCCTTGATGTTTTATTTTCTTGACCTAAATTCAAACTTTTGATTCAGAAAACTCACTTGTTAATCCTCAATATACTTGATTTTTTTCAATAAATAATAAACTAATAAAATAATAATAAAAAAATATAAAATCTATTTTATAAAAATTTTTAATTTTTAATTTTATTGTATTATTAAAAAATAATACTAAAAATTTAACTGAGCTTGAATAAGTTTTTCTAATTTTTAAAAAAAATTAAATTCCATTATTATTTTCATTTTGAATACAAAATATTGAGTAAAAAATATTAAAAATATTTGTTTAATTATAAAAAAAAATGTGAAATTTCAATCAACAATTATTATAATATATATTTTTTATTATTTTCAATAAAAATTCATTGATACGAAAAAATTGATATTTCAAGTTAAATTATTATCAATATTTGTAGCTGGAATTTCTTTTTGTTTCAAGCTTCAATAAATCACAAATTGATGATTTAAAAAATGAAAAAAAAAAAAAAACTAATATTTATATATAAAAAATAAAAATATAAATCAAACCTTGCACCAGTCACGTTTCCACAGATGATAGGATTTTCGTCTTCATCGAAGGCCCAATTGGATGAATTCCAAGTCCACCTGTTGAAAAATAATATAAATCATTTCTTCAAATTTTTTTTTTTTTTTATAATATATATAATACATTATTTTATTTCACTTAAAAAATATTTTACATGTCTAAAATATAAAAAATAAATAATAAATCATAAAGTTATATTTTATTTTTTTAGCTTCATCATAAAACATAAGTTTTTTCATTTTGATTCCATTTGGCTGAGTATCAAATATCAAAGTGATATAAGATGACATTAGTTATGAGTTTTTTTATTTTTATTTTTCATGTATACTAGAGTTGATAAAAATTGCTCACATGATAATATTTTATATAGCAAATGAAAATATAAATGCTATTAAATGTTACCAAAAAAATAATAAACTTTTACATCAACTAAACTTAAATTTATCAAATAAATTGATAAAAATTTTATATTAAATTTTAAATTAAAAAAAATATAATAAAAATAATAAGTAACAATAATAATAATAGCTAAAAATTTTATAAATTATTTTTATATTTTTTAAATTAATTAATAACAATTTAAATTGAAAAAAAAAAAAATATATCCAATTTTTTATCTATCTCAGTTAACTTGAATTTTTTTTTTTTTTTTTTTTAGTTTTATGACAATTTTATTTATTTTTTTTTTTTTTTGCTACCAGGTAGTTTCTATTTATATTATCAACAAAAAAAATATAAAATAATTAAAAATATAAAAAAATAAGAGAACAGAAAAAATGAAAAAAAAATTTATAAATAGAGAAAAAAAAAGTGCAATACGTCCTCTTTAATGCAAGTTTTAATATTCAAAAAGCGAAAAGCCTGCTGAGATAATGGCTCGTTAAGCAAAACTCGAAAATTTTTGTAAAAAAAAATTATTTTGACCGTTGAATATATACAGAAGACCTTCATGAATATCAACCGCAGTGACCCAAACATTTTTCGCACATTAAATTTATACTATTGTATATAAAATGACATGAAAATAAAAATAATAATGGAAAAATAAAATATATTAAAATAATATTACAAGTGTAACATGTCAACACCTGATTTGCTAATGAAGACTATAATTTTATGATTAAAAAATATTTTACATTATTTTTTTTTTTTATGTTTAAAAATATTTTGAATGTATAACGATGGATATTATTATTATTGATAAATATTTTTTCGTTTTATAAATTTTATGTTTATATAAAAGAAATGAAATAAATATTGATGGTATAGGATATTAAAGTAAACATATGAATATAATTTTTTTTTTTTTTTTGATAATATCACTTACTCTCTCCAGTCAATTTGAGTGATGTTAGGTTCCTGATGTCTGACACATTTATTTCTGAGTTCTCCCATGTAAACTTGTAGTGCAAACAAGGCAAAAACCATTAGACAAAATATTGTTAATGTCATGACCTCAGCAAGTTGTTTAAAACTGTGAAGAAGAGCGTTGATAATAGTCTTGAGACCTGAATAAAAAATATTAATTTTTATATATATTACATACAAATGTGTGATACAAAGAAAATAAAAAATTGCACATAATAATCATTTTATTTTATGTTGATGGTAATAAAAAAAAGACAAACTTGAAGGGTTATTACTTGGGATAATCGATTGCCAAATAACTGGCAATCATGACAGTCATGACAGTCATATGAAAGTCAAAATGATTTTTGTTTTTATTATTATGTTTTTGACATGCAACAATGTATTATTAAATGCAATTATATTTAAATTAAAAATGATAAAATTAAACAAAAATAATAAATAATAAAAATTGTTAATAAATAATAATAATAATTATTAATAAAATCATTAACAATGACTTGATAATTTTACTATTTATTTTGTCAATTATTTATTATTATTTAATTATATTTATTTCGAAAATTATAAAATAATATTTTTAATAAATAAATAATTACTTATTATAAATAAACAATTAATAATATTAAATGTCAAAGTTAAAATTATTTTTGCAGTTATTTAAAAAGTCATTGATAAAAAAGTACAAGTCAACTGTCATTTGGCAGTCATAGTGTCATTAAAAATCTTGATAAATATTCAGATTATTGTTATTTTTTTAAGTAAAGATTATAAAAACTTATCATAAAAATAATCTGGTATTTAATCGGTTTAATATTTCAAAAATCAAATGAAAAATAAATTTTTAAAAAAGTCGCATATATCACAACAATCTGCAGTCCTTGATGACATAAAAAATTATAAATTCAAAATTAACTCTTACATTTATACAATGGACTTTTTCGTAAATTTTTTAAAAATTTTTTTCTATGGTATTAAGTCAATTAAACTGTCAACATCATTTTATATAATAAATTTTAACAAACAAACTAAAAAAATATAACAAAAAAAATTAAAACAAATAAATCGAATACTTTTTTACATTCACATATATCAGTGTTATCAACAAAAATAATTAAACATTGTAAAAAAAAATATATTTTTAATTGTCAACTTAAAATTAAGTGTTTGATTTATATGTAATTTTTTAATTTATCTGTCACCACAAGCTGCGATATGTTCTATCCTATCTGACACTTGTCCAAACCATAATATCAAAAAAAAAAAAAAAAAAAAGTAAATAACACTAAAAAATAATAACAATTTTTTCCAAACATTTTCTATTAAAAAATATTCAAGTCAATTGACCATCATTTAACAATTGATCTTAAAAAAAAATCCATCAACAAAAAAATTTATCAAAATGATTTATTTTTCAGAGTACAAACTCATTTAAATTTTAAGTGGTTAAACTTTTTCAACAACCACAACAATGTCATAATTATAATAATAATAATAATAAAAAAAAAAAAGTGTACATAATGAATATCAGTATGACACAAAGTATACAGTATCAAAGAAGTTGGATCACTTGTCTATAAGACACAGATTATAACCAGGTCATTTATATCACATTGATAATACAACATGATGCTTAACCAACGTTTTTATCAAAGGAGTAAAAATGCCCTATTGACCTAGTAAAAAAAGTTAAAGACTACTTTATTTATTTATTTTTTTCTTTTATCATCTTTCAGTTTTATTTTTTTATTTTTTCTTCATCCAACCTTTCAACTTCTAAACATAGATATATATACCTATATTAGTGTCATGATGATTATGATGTGAATGAGAATTCTTCATCAGACTATCATTTTAAAATGAGAGTAAGGTGATACTTATACTTGAACAAGTCGTTAGAAGACTATTCATTCTTCATTTAATACTGGAAAAACAAAAAAAAAAAAAAGAACGATCGAATCTCAAGTGGTTTACAACATTTTTTTATTTTATATCTTTTTTTTTTTGTTGTTATTTTCTTTTTATTTTAATGTTTATAGCCAGGATGATTAAAGAAATAAAAAATAAAATAATTCTAATAATAATAATTAAGAAAATAAAAATTTAATGAAAAAGAAAAATTATGTAAAAAAGGTCAATTATCACAAAAATTTTATAGATAATTTTAAATGATTTTAGTTTGATGTAAAATTTACTATTAAAGTTTCATGTTATTGGAATATTTTGTAAGACAAAAGTGTTTTTTTTTGAAAAGTAATAAAAAATATATATTCACAAAGAAAATATATTTACAAATATTAAAGAGTTATTGTAAATTTTGTTGGATTTTTAAAATTTAGAATCTAAATTAACATGAAAATATATAAAAATAGAAAAACAGAAATTTATTTTTTTGTTGATTGAGACATTATTGAAGGTTAGAATCAACAAAATTCAATATTAATTTTTCATTTGATTTGATCAAAAATATTTAAAATCCCTTCATGTTACTATCTGGACCACATTTTTTGTAGTTTTGGATATAAATAAATGAAACTTGGTAATTAAATAAATAGATTAAATAAAATTACAAAAAAATACTAAATATAATTTGATAACACTTGAATTTGTTGGATTATATAGGCTGAATGTTAACCTCAAATTTAATAGCTAACGTTGATAATTCTCATTGCCAAGTTTCCATGTCATCTACTGGGAATATTGTGGCTTTCATTTGTATCTCAAATATTTCATGCATATGCTAATGTAATAAATTCCCCTAGACATTTATTGTCTATTCAAATTAACGTATATTATTATGTATTTTGATTTTTTTTTTTAACACTATTTTTTTTTTTTAAATTTACATAAATCTTTTATAATTATATATCTGTTAATTTTTTACATATTAATTTGATATTTTTTATGTATTTTTAATTATAAAAAAAAAAAATATTTAAATAGTAAAAATAATTGACTTTTTAAATTTAATTTTTATAAAAATATTTCTTTTATTTATTTAATTTTTGCTGAAAAGACAAAAATTAAATTGCTAAATTTAAATTATTATTTGAAATTTTGTAAAATGTTTATTTAATTATTATTATATTGTCATTTGTCAGACAAAATTTATGCATACATTGCATTTATGCATAAATGAGCATGAAATTTATGTTATATCTATATTGTTCATCAAGTTATAGAGACAAGAAATTAGACACTGGCTTTCACAATCGATTACTAAAATTTCTGGGATCGTTGAATATAATTAAAATTGTTATTGGAATTTTTTTTCAGAAATTATTAATCATCTCATCACTCATCTCATGATGACTGACCGCTTGATTATAAAATTAAAATACCCAAATGAGTAATTAAAAAAATTTATTGAATTTTAATTTAATTATCACGTTATTTTAATTAAAAAAAATATAAATTGACTTGAAAATTTTTAATTATATAGTTTATAAAAAAAAAATAACAAATTTAAATTATTTAAAATTTATTGTCATAATTTTTGTTGATTTATTTTGCATTTTTGTTAGTTATTATTGTAATTATAAATTGAATGTCAATTTAACCTTCAATTTTTTGTTTTTAATTTTAATTTAACAAGAAAAAATAGACTTTTAATTTTGTTAAATACAGTACGAGTGTATGACATGTTTATTAATAATTATAAAATATATATTAGACTTTTTAATGACCATGAAAATATAAAAATATAAAAAAATATTTTATTTCTCAATTTGACAAAAAGCCAGTATATTTATCATACTCATTAATATATCCAGACCATTTTAATCATAAATCTTTCTATAAAATAGTAATAAAAATAATAGTAATAAAATAAAAATAATAAAAAATTATATACATTTGATATAATCAGTTTGAAAATGACATTCATTTTTATATTTTAGTCACGATATCATAAAAAATATAAAAAATAAAAAAATAAAAATGATTGATTGAGTTTATTTTTAGGCAAGTCATAGACCAATCAAGTGTTACAATAGTCATGAAAAATTTTACACATATTTATTTATTTTTTCTAGGCAATTATAAATTTTAATTCTTTTTGGTTTTATTTCTTGTTATAGACTAAATTAATGTGACTTTTTTTTGTTAATAATTGACCCTTGATTGATGAATAGATTCCATAAATTGTTGTAATTTTAATATGATTATTACTATTAAATTTTTTCTATGAAAAATTAAATTAATTTCAATATTTAAATAGTAAAAATAATATCAATTTATAAATAATTTTTAGTATTGATTATTTAAATAAATTTAATTTAATTTAAAATTTATTTGTCTAAAATGACTTTGAAATATATAGAAAAATTAATTACAAATTTGTTGATAGTAATTGTGGCTCAGTAGATCATTTTAAGTAGCAAAGCTTTCTGAGTTTTGGTTTTATTTTAAGCCCAGTATTACAATTTGCTAAACAAAATGCACAGTTGCATTAGTAACTATTCAATAATTTTAATTGGTTAAATTTATTTCATGTTTTTATAAAAATAAATATCCTAAAATTTAATTCAATCTGTTGATTTATCATGAACCATTTTACAATCACTGCAGTAAAATTTATTTCTATTTATTTATTTAATCAAATAAATAAATAAATATAAATAATTAAATTGCAATTTTATTAAATTTTTTATAAACAATTTATTATATTTACTAAAAATTTTAATCATTTTATATTTTTTTTTTTACAACAAATTAATAAATAAATAATTAAATAAATAATTCATGAAAAATTTAATAAAATTGTAATTTATTTATTTATTTATTTATTTATTTATTTATTTATTTATTTATTTATTTATTTATTTATTTATTTATGCATAAACAATTTTTTATATTTATTAAAAATTTTAGTCATTTTATATTTTTTTTTATAAAATAAATAGATAAATAGATATAAATAAATGTCATACAGTTTTTTATTTAGTTTATTGATTTGTCATGAACCATTTTGTGGTGTAAATAAATATATACACAAAGTTGGTTATTCATCTTTGTTAATGGACATAATATAGTTGGGTAGTTTGACAAAGGTAGATATACATAGGTGAATGTTAAGGGATGTCATATGTATATATAAGGGAGGTAATGCAGTGAGGGTAAAGTTACACGATTGATTGTCTATAGTCAGTGACTAGCAAAGGATAAAATAAACATATATATACAATCATTGAATAGAATAATATAATAGATAACAATTTTGTAACTAAACTATAGTGGCTGATCTCAAATTCCCCTTCTATTAAATTTTGAATAAACCTGATTCTAACCACAATGTTATAATTAATCCAATTGGTCAATGAAATTAATTCATGTACAAATTATATATTCAAATATGTATTAAATTTTATTAAAATTTATATATTAAATATGTGTCATGAATAAGTTAATTTAACATTTATTTATATTTTTAATTATATGATAAATTATAAATTGGGTTTTTGATACTCCATTTGTAAAAAACGCCAAAATAGTGCGTAATGGAATACATTTATGCACAATAAAATCGTGCGAAAAGAAATTCATTATGCACTATGTATTTTGGCTCATAATGGCGTCTATATTACAAACCTCGTATCGACAAAAAATTTAGTGTTTAATTTTTACGTAAAGAAGGTCATCTTCGACTTCTGGTGGCGAGTATTGACACTTTAAAAATCGTGTAATAATCATCTACTTTACGTACTAGTTGAACAAATATAATATTGTAAATTTAATTTTTTTAATTAATGATGATTAAATGTAAACTTACCAGGCATTATGGATACAGTTTTAAGTGCTCTGAGAACTCTGAATGTACGTAAACCAGCAAGATTACCAACCTCCATACCAATCGTTGCAATTCCACTTGTTATTACAACAAAATCAAGCCAATTCCAAGGATTTCGTAGATATGTATACTTGTTTAAAATAAAGCCTTTTGCAATTGACTTTATTACCATTTCAGCAGTGTAAATTGCTAGGAAGATATATCTGTAAATAATTTTTAATTTAAAATTATATCAAGTAGATTAAATTAAATTTTTTTTGAGGTTAACATTTGATTAACAAAAGAATTTGCGTTATATTCCTCTGTAAGATCATGAGATTTTAAATTGGAAAACAAATTGTTTAAACATATCAAATCTTGTTTTAATTTTAACAGACAATTTGGGATTAAATTTTGTATTTTAAATTTAAAAATGATTAATTATCATAATAAATATGTATTTTTGACATAATGACAAGTTTTGAAATTTAAGTTTATATCTCTTGGGTATTTTTTAAAAAATTTTATTCATGTATCAAATTAAAATTATTTATTTATTTATTTATTTTTTTCTCATTTTATACTCAACTTTAGATTCATATTACTCAACGGTTTAACGAAGGAGAATAAAAGTAATGCGTTCGAATTTCCCTCGGGCAATTTTTAGATAGATTCTTGGTGACATTTTTAAATGAGAATTTATAAAAAATAAAATAAAAAATTTCATCATAGATATAGTTTCATTTTTTTCAAGAATAAGATGTTACAATTTAAAATAATAATTAAAAATGAATTTGATAATTTTAAATTGCTAAATAATTTTATATTTATTATAAAAAAATATAATTAAAGTTTTTATTAATTTGGAAAAAAAAACTACATAAATTTTTAGAAAAATAAGTATCAAAAGTGTTTTTGGTTAAAAAGTTTTTATGTTTTTAATTTGAAAATTTAACAGAGTATTTGAAAATTTTCCAATAATCCGTATTTCAATTAATCAATCGGAAATTGTTTATAACTGAAAGTTAAAATGATTATTTTATAAAAATTAAATATCTATAAATATTCAATTATCGATGTGTTGTACCTTGAGCTTTATTAATTTAAACTTTCGATGTAATTTGTTGAAACTTGAAAAAGTTTAAAAAAAAAAAATCAAAATTTTATATTAAAATATAATTTTGATGTAAAATTTTGTTTGAAAATTATAATTGAATTAAATAAATAAATATAAATTACATTCAGATTTGACATACAAATTTCATTTTAATAAAATTTTTCTGTCAAAATTCAAATGTAATTTATGAATTTTTTAATTCTGCTTGGAAAAATTTTATATAAACATTATGTAATTTTGATTTCGTATAATTTACAAAAAAATATTCTTTTTCAATTTTTTTTATTGCCAATATAAACAGACAAAATGAAAATGTAGAAAAAAAAAAACAAGTTTTACGTTCCAATTATTTGTATGGTATATTCATTACCGTGAAATCGATTTGTGAACCTGAAATTGGCGTTCAATAGAGCTAGTTCTGAATAAATAAATCTTGAATTTTTTTAGTGGAATTTTGTATTTTTAATCTATTTACAACTAATTTTTTTTTAACATCAAGTTATTTGGAATAAATTTATTTATTATATTAAAAAATGTTTTAATTAAAAATTGAATTTCTGGATTATTTGTCACCACAAAATTATATTATTGAATATTCATTGCGGACAAGTTAAAATGTCTAATGAATTTTTGATAATTCAAGATATTTAACACCGACAAATTAACTTAAAGAGTATTTTAATAATATGTATAAAAAATTTAATATATTTTTTAATTAATTTAATTAACAAATATTTAAATTAAAAATAAAGTTATTGATTGAAAAGTTTTATTACTTTTTTTTTTATATTCAAGATTGCAGTACAATATTGAATCACGCATCTCAACGATGAATAAAATACGAGGCTTGTTTGTGTTGAAAAAAAATCTTGTTCATGGTGAATTAATTTGAAACAAATATATAAAATTCAGCATGAAAACATGATTGATTTAAAATGAATTTACTGTGAGAAAATGAATAAATAAATATTTATTCACTGAGAAAATAAAAAAGAAAATTGACATAATAATTTGTTGTGATAGTCGACTGTCAAATACTTGGCAATCATGACAATCATGACAGTTAAATGAAAATCAAAATGATTTTTGTTTTTATTATTATGTTTTTGACATGCAACAATGTATTATTAAATGCAATTATATTTAAATTAAAAATGCTAAAATTAAACAAAAATAATAAATAATAAAAATTGTTAATAAATAATAATAATAATTATTAATAAAATCATTAACAATGATTTGATAATTTTACTATTTATTTTGTCAATTATTTATTATTATTTAATTATATTTATTTCGAAAATTATAAAATAATATTTTTAATAAATAAATAATTACTTATTATAAATAAACAATTAATAATATTAAATGTCAAAGTTAAAATTATTTCTGCAGTTATTTAAAAAGTCATTGATGAAAAAGTACAAGTCAACTGTCATTTGGCAGTCATGGTGTCATTAAAAACCTTGATAAATATAGCCTTTTGACATTAACTTAACAGTAAATCATTTAAATGTAGTAAAATACATTTTAATTAATTTAAATTAATTATTAAATATATATTCAAACAGTTTATACATATTATTAATTGTTGTTTACTCAAAAAATGTCAAGCAATAAAGGAAATAAAAAATTATCTTTGATTATCATGATTTTTGATAAATTACTATTCAACTCATATACAAGTTTATGAAAATTAAAGAAAATATAAAAAACTATAAATTATGACAATAAAAATATATATATATATATATAAATAGAAATAAATTTATGTAGGTGAACTTGATCACGACATTTTGTGTTCAAGCATGTTTCCGTTTTACTTTGAGTGATACTTGAATTAGGGTTATATTCCCATGTAATCCCTGCCCCTGAGATTGTATCACCATTTCGTTTGAAAAAAAAAAAAAAAAAAATCAAAACAAATAATAGAAATATAAATAATAAAAATAAAAAAGTGAACACTGACTTAATATATAGCTATATTTATCACGCAATCCTCAAGGTAAAGGTAAAATTTTTTTTGAAACATGAAAAATATTTTTGATATGGGTTGTTTTTTATTTACGTGTTACAAGATTAACAAAATTAAGAATATTATTTATTTAAAATTATTTATTTATTAATAATATATAATTTATTTATACATTGATAATAAAAATATTTGAATTTACTTACTCGGCTTCTTCAATCGGTTCTGTCATACCAAGGAAGACACAATTTAATACAATTGTCAGTATGACAACATAATCAAAGTACTGATTTGTACTTAGGAAGATACAACAACGTCTAACTTTATTCCAAGGTGAAAATATAAACCAACTTTTTGTTGCTGTAAATCTGTGTATATAATTTTTACGAAATCTTTTTGATACAACACAGAATGTCTGAAACATAAAAAAAACAAAATTTTATTTAATTATTATTATATTAAATAACAATATAGCAATAGCAAATTGATTTAGTCAGTAAAATTTTTTACAATGGATGGTCTCTCCATCACATTTTTTGTAATTTTAAATATATTTTTTTCTTTTGGAATCTGGTTACAACAAGTAGCTGAAATGAAAGTATACTTGGACAATTTGAAAATTTTCCCGGAGAAAAATGTTGCGAAATAAATCAATATTTCAGTGATCCATTTGATGAAGATAAAGAATTTAAATGGTTAATTAATTTTTTCAACAAGCTTACTTATTTTGATGACTATAATAATTAAATTCATATTCAATTTTACAAAAAGTAAATGAACAATGTATTCTAATAAATAATAAATAATAAATTTTCTTATTCATTTTCATTTGTTAATTTTTTTAATGAATTTATCGTTAAATAATAGAGATGTAACACTTTTAAAATTTTTACAGAGGTTAGATATTTTCCTCCTTCCCCTCTGCCCCTAAAGCTAAATTTGTTACCAACATAATAACAAAAATCTGGACAAAACAAAAACGCAATATTGAAAAATTGATTTTACTTTTAAAGAAAAAATATAAAAGCAAAGAATTTAATTTTTTTTTTTATTAAAAAGCTTGATATTAATTCATGGAATCAAATTGAATGAATTTTTCTTATTAGCTATTTGATACTGTGCCTCTTGATAAAAATATCATTTCAAAAACTAATTATTTTTTATTATTTATTGTAAAATATATTGACTAAAATTAAAGTTAAATATTCAAACAACAAATAGTTTTAAATAAAAAAGAAAAACATCATGACAAAATAAATAAAAACCCTGGTAGAAAATCGAAGAAGCTGATCGAGGTAAAATGTATATTTTATACAAGAATATAGGTTATACATGTTGCATCGATCCAATGTTCATTCACGAGATGATTTCTACCAACAAAAAGACTAAAATAATACTTGAAAATTGATTGTCAAAAAAATATTTATCACTGTCTTTTTATCAACACATTTATTTGTAAATAATAAATAAAATAATATTTTTTCTTGACTCAAAATTTTCAAGTAGATTGAATTTTTACAAATGACTTATTCAAAAAATTACATCAAAATAAATTCAATAAAATAAACAAAAAAAATATATTTAACATTAAATTTTATATTATTTTAATTTGAAAAATAATTAATATAATTTATTAGTTAAAAAAATATAAGATTTTTATCAAAAAAATTTTTAAATATGTTGATAAATGTGCATTATAATATTTTGGGGTTAAAATATTGTAATTTAAATTGCGCTTGCGTGTAATGACATAAGGTCAATGATATCAAAAGGTCACCTAAAAAAATATATATTTTTATTATATTCACATATATAATATAAAAAACAAGATACAAAGGGGAAAACTCACGAGATCACTATAATAATCTGATAAAAAATTTGGTTCTCTTTTGGAATTAAATTTGTCTGCACATGCTATGATTCAAATTAGCCTTTTTTTTTTTAACCATTTATTTTCATTTATTATTTTTTATTATTAAAAGTTGTTTTTTAATTATGAAAATTTATGATATTTTTATTTCAAAACTGTCTATATTTTACTACTGAATTTTGTAAATATATTTTTAAATTTTATTATATTTTTTTGTTATGAAAAAAATTGTAAAAGGAAATTAAAATTTTTAACATTTAAACTATTTTTTTTTTTTTTAATTTTTAATATATTTGTATGTTATTATTTTTCATTAATTTTTTTATTTTTATATTTAAAAAAATATAATAACATTAAAGTTTTTAATAACTCGGGATTTAATTAACAAAATAGTGTTAAATTTTTTTTTTTTTTTAATATCAAAAACTATTAATATTTTTATTTTCTAATTAAAGTTAATTTATTTTTATTTTTTTATAATAATAATGACAAGTTTATTTGACAGTTAAGCTCATTGAAATATAAAAAAAAAATGAATTTTTAAAAAAGTCATAAAGCAGTTGAGTTGACGAAGGTAGAAAATAATATATGACTTTTTGAAAATTTAGGTCACGATGGGTGTTCATCACGTACCTCATGTTCTTCCAGCTTTTCTTTCTTTTTTTTTTTTTTTTTTTTCATTTTCTTTATATACTTGGTAAATTCTTATTTTTTTTATTTTTTCCTGTTGAATTGTTCCTTCAAAAGTGAACACCGGATAAAGGTGTAAACCCGGTAAGTGCAAAAAAAAAAAAAATTAAATAAAAAATTCAATATTTCTTATTTTGTGGTCTTGAGTTTTCAAATGTTGACAACAAAAATTTTTTTCAACAATGATAAGTTAAATAATTGACAAGAAATAATAATTTTTATTATTGTTTTTTTTTTTTGTTGAAAAGATATTTTTATTATTAAAAAATGAATTTAATCTACTTTTTTTTTTTTATCATTTTACAAACAATTTCATTTCTGTTTAAAATTATCAAAGGCTGATTGCAACGTTTCAAGTATTTTTCAATCATTTTTTTCCTTTTTTTAATTTTTTTTTTAATTAAAAAAAAAAAAAGTTCATGTCTATAGACATTTATTATCAAAACCATTTCCTTGTTTAAATTTCGAGACTCTTCATTATGTATATCGATGAGTTTTATTTTTATATAAAAGTGAAATTTAAAATACAACCAATGTTGGCATATGTTATGGAATTTTGATTATTGAGGTGCAGTAAAACAAGCTCTTGTATATATATATAATGAAACAAATAATAATAATAATAATAATAATAAAAACCAATATGCAAAATATTTTCTGCTTGATAAAGCTTGAATTTCTCCTTCAAATACTCGAGACAGTATATATATTTTTGAATAGCTATAAACATGTTTTTTAATTTTTATCGAAGCGTGACAATATTGTACTCTATTCTAATAGAAAATAAAAAAAAATATATAAAGACATTTGAATTTTTATTTGAAAACTTTTTTTCAATTGATTCGATAACTTTTGAATGTTAATTTATTTCTATTTGTTATGTATATTCGATTGATGAATTTTTTTTTTTTTTTTTTATAAATTAAAATATGAAATAGTGTTTTTAAATTTAGGGTTGTAATTTTTTTTTTAAATTGTTGACATTTTTTTTGAATAATGAATAATAATTATTAGATTAAAAATATGATTTAATAATTGATTTAAATTAATTAAAAATTGAATAATTGAAATGTATTTTAATACATTTAAATGATTTACTGTTAAGTTAATGTCAAAAGGCTATATTTATCAAGGTTTTTAATGACACCATGACTGCCAAATGACAGTTGACTTGTACTTTTTCATCAATGACTTTTTAAATAACTGCAAAAATAATTTTAACTTTGACATTTAATATTATTAATTGTTTATTTATAATAAGTAATTATTTATTTATTAAAAATATTATTTTATAATTTTCGAAATAAATATAATTAAATAATAATAAATAATTGACAAAATAAATAGTAAAATTATCAAGTCATTGTTAATGATTTTATTAATAATTATTGTTATTATTTATTAACAATTTTTATTATTTATTATTTTTGTTTAATTTTATCATTTTTAATTTAAATATAATTGCATTTAATAATACATTGTTGCATGTCAAAAACATAATAATAAAAACAAAAATCATTTTGATTTTCATTTAACTGTCATGATTGTCATGATTGCCAAGTATTTGACAGTCGACTATCACAACAAATAAATTATTATGCCAATTTTCTTTTTTATTTTCTCAGTGAATAAATATTTATTTATTCATTTTCTCACAGTAAATTCATTTTAAATCAAACATGTTTTCATGCTGAATTTTATATATTTGTTTCAAGTTAATTCACCATGAATAAAATTTTCATATGAAAATCATTTTGACTGTCATGACTGTATTAATAAATTATTGAATTTTTTGAATCATAAAAAGTTTTTACCAATACTTGTTATCATTTTACACAATTTTTTTATTTTTTATCTCTTTCATTATATCCCACAGTTCTTTTGTCTTATCCATTTCTTTGTTTTATTTATCACTATACCAACAGTTTGAAAAACGATTTGAAAGATTGAAGACACGCGATTTGTTCAGTGTTGGTTTAATCGACCTATTTTAACTGAATGCTGTAAAAAAAAAAAAAACTATTTTATTTAATTTTTTCCTTTTATTTTCACTTTTTATTATCCCTTTATTCAATTTTATTTAACGTTTATTTCTCAAGTGTAACCCATTTTCATTTCAAAAAATCGTATACTAATTTAAAAAAATGAAAATAATAAAATAAATTAAATTATCGTGATTAAAATTTAATTAAAGTGTATATATATTATTTCTGTAGTTAATATAAAAATATATATATTTATTTTATGCATATAAAATTTTCTATATACATATGTATCATACAGTATTTATTTAATGAAGATAAAAATATTATTTTATCATGAAAGTGACAGGTGATAATAGGCTTATATACTGCGGGTTTGAACACGTTTATTAGACCGTTACTTATTTGTTATTATAGGGATATATATATAGTCCGATGAATATGTATATAGTTGGAAAAATATATAGTTGGAAAAATATGTAGTTGGAAAACAAGTGACTTTATAAAGTCATCAAGTTAAACATATCGTATATAAATATGTTTGTGTATTAATTTAAGTGGAAATCGATAGATTCGTTAATTTCCATCCAAGTTAAAAGAATATATTAACTAAAAAATATTTAATTAATTAAAATTTTATTCATCAAAATAAATCTAAACTTGTAAAAATATTTTCTCCAAATTATTTCGTATTTTTTTTTTTTTTTTTTGGAAAATATATACAGTAAAATACATTTGAATTAATTAAAAAATAATTAGAGAATATATTTCTACAACAATTGCTCTTATTTTTATGTCAAAAAAAAAAAAAAAAATGTGTAGAAAAAAATGCAGTTAGAAAAAACAACTCTTAACATTCAAAATTTATCTGCAAAAATACAAATTTGATTTATAAATTTACTTTTATTTAATATAAATTTAACAGAAAGCTATTTATTCATTTATAAATATCATAACTGAAAATAAATATAATATAAAAAGATGATCTATGTAAATTGTTACTTTGAAATTCTATTTTAATGTTGGTTAAAGAAGAGATATATATTATACCATTGAAAAGCCCTTTTCAATTTCAGTTTATGGTTCAGTGTTGGTACCATTGATGCTCATTTTCTGTACTTAAATTGCTCTATTTAAACATGCAATATGTATAAACACTTTATCTTTAAATAACCAACAATAAATATACATTTCTTTTGTTAATTTTCTGTCTGTATTTTTCCTTTTGTCATTTCCATTTCTTTTACTGAAATACTTTTGACACTTTGAATAAATCTTTTGGTCATTTTTAATATTTTTAACATTTTTTTTTTAGAAAACCTATACTTTTTTGAAATATTATGAATAAAAAATATACCTGATAATTTTAAATCTACTTATTTTATTTTATAGTTAAAAAATTAAACTCACATTTGGTAATGTAAAATCATCAAGTGTATATGTTTTGATTGGTTTTTTAATTTCATTAAATGGTAATATATTTTTTTTAATATCTAATTGTTCAATATATAACCAATAATAATCGTTATTTATTTTTTTTTTCATTGATAATCCAGATAATATAAGTGGTTTTGATTTACGATATGAATTTCTAAAACGTTTACGTATCAATTCTAATTCATCAGTTCCAACTATTGATTTTAATTTTTCATTATTATTATTTTTATTTTTTTTATTCACTATTATTACAGAATGTTCCATTTTATTTTATTTTTTTATTCTTTTCATCTAAAGTTTATATTATTATTATTATTATTATTATTATTTTATTTTGTTTAGCCTGAAGCAAGTTTGTCAGTACTAACAACTACTGATCATTCTTCACTGTCATTTTATTTTTTATGACACCTTTTTAACAAATCATATTAAGCTTTATTGTCGGTATAAGTTTTTTTATATATAAACTTACATAAGTATATATGTATGTTAAAAAAATAAATTCCCCTCTGTATTTAACCTTGACCAAATAATTTAATTCGTTTGATAAATTACTGCAATGGGTTAGGTGTACAAGTGTGTACAATATATGTGTAAAAAATTATAAATATATATATAAATTTTTATAAAATTAAAATACTATTTAAATTGATAATATAATATATACTTAAAGATATAAACCTGTTGCAAAAAAAAAATAAAAAAAATGTCTTGAGCAACAAGTCAAATTTGTATTTGGAAAATAATTTTTCATATATGCAACAAGAATATAATAAATTTACACATTGGGTATAGTTATATGTCTAAATATTTGTTTAATTATATTTATTTTTAATATTTTTATTCATATTTTTTTTAACTATATATTTATTGTGTTTTTTTTTTTTTTTTTTTGCACACTAGGTAACCGGAAAAAATCAATTTGTCAAGGTTGTTACTTAAATAATATGTTGTACATACAATGTCAATTTATTTTTTTGTAATAACATTAGTGTTAAAAATAAATAAATATAAATGTTATTTTTTTTGTGAGAGACTATTTATCAAGGTTTTTAATGACACCATGACTGCCAAATGACAGTTGACTTGTACTTTTTTATCAATGACTTTTTAAATAACTGCAAAAATAATTTTAACTTTGACATTTATTATTATTAATTGTTTATTTATAATAAGTAATTATTTATTTATTAAAAATATTATTTTATAATTTTCGAAATAAATATAATTAAATAATAATAAATAATTGACAAAATAAATAGTAAAATTATCAAGTCATTGTTAATGATTTTATTAATAATTATTATTATTATTTATTAACAATTTTTATTATTTATTATTTTTGTTTAATTTTATCATTTTTAATTTAAATATAATTGCATTTAATAATACATTGTTGCATGTCAAAAACATAATAATAAAAACAAAAATCATTTTGACTTTCATATGGCTGTCATGATTGTCATAATTGCCAGGTATTTGACAGTCGACTGCCACAATTTTCTATTCAATCAAATAAAAAAAATAGTTGCTTAATTTTCAAGATAATAATTATGATAAATTATGACAGCAGTCAATAATAATTAATAAATTTGTTCAATCAATTAAAATGATTGATATAATAAATCCAATAAATTGTAAAACCCAATTTAGAAAATTAAAAAAATAAAAAATCTCCAGCTCATATTGATTCATGAAAATTCAATTTTATTATTTTTTCCCTCTTTTATTATTTTCACCTTTTATATTCATAATTTTCATCAGGGCTAAATAATTTTTTCGTGCTCGATTACTACCACTCAATGGCAAAGTGTTGCGTGCTTGTGGTTATCCGCAAAATTGTCCAACCAAGTTTATATATATATATAACCCAACAATGAGAGTATAATAAAATAGTAGAAAAAAAAAAAGAGAGAAAGTTAATAAATAAAAAATAAAAAAAAAGTTTGACTAAAAGTACATTCTAGTTATTGATATTGTTTCATATAGTTTTGTTGAACGATTATAGTTATACAGGGGAGTCAAGTAGTCAAACTCAATATTGGTCAGACTAAAATTATGTATCAAGGTCAACAATAACATCACGTGAATAAAATCACAACATAAACAAAAATAAAAAAATTATATAAATTTTTTTAATATACAAAATAAAGGATATATTTACGACCAGATTTAGTGACACCATTACAACATTTTGTAGTAGTAGTTGTAGTACTTACTACTACATCTGCTACAATTACTACATTTTTACTTCAAGTTAATTATTAAAAATCATTAATATACTTATTAATAAAACAAAGTAAAATAATTATTTCAAATAAATTTATAGTTTTTTATTGACAATATAAAATGTTATATGAAATTTTAAAAATATACTAAATTTGTTTTTTTATTTTTGAAAAAAATAATGATTACGTATACTTTTAGAATCACTACTACATCCTACTACACTCTACTACACCTTACTACATCACTACTACACCTTGCTACACATTACTAAACCCTACTACACTCTACTACACCTTACTACTCTCTACTACACTCTAATACACCCTACTAAACCTTACTACATCGCTACTACATCACTACTATACCTCTACTACATCCTTGTCCTGAGCTACATGCTACTATTCACTCAACTACATTCTACTACACCGCTACTACATTGCTACTACACTCGACTACAGCGCTACTACACATATAAATAGTCCCTCGCACATAACCAAAAAAAAAGTTAAATTAATTTTCAAATAATTATTATTTAAATATATATTATAAATTTATAATCAAATTTTAAATTAAAAATTTAATTTATTATTTTTTCATTAATTATATAATTTGTAATAATTTCATAGTAATATATCTAGCCTAGATTTAAAAATACAGAAAATTTTTTATATATTTATTTATACTGAGTTTTACTTTTTTTTTTTTGTAAATGCAGTGTATCGATTTACTAAACAATGAAATGCTAAATGTAGATATATACAATCAAAGTGTATATTGAAAAACTAGAGTGGATGTTGGACACAGTTGTAAATATAACAGTTCACATTACATTCTTCATATTTGGTTGTACTTGTATTTGTATTTTGTTGCATTTGGTAATATCACGAAACCAAAAAAATAAAAATAAAAATAATTCTGGTTTTTGTTTCTTCAAGCATGCATTAGTTTTTTTTTTTTCCATTTATTTTTTTTTGTTTGGTTGTGATTGCTGGCACAGAGGGCTTGACTTTTGGTAACTTGCCAAATTTGATAACGCCTAAATCTACATATAGACTATTTCAATTTTATCTTGTTTTTCATCCCTCAATATTTTACTGCTTTCAACATCATTGATTCGTAAAATTTTTCATTTATATTTAAAATTTTTGTTTTTATAAATTTCAACTTTGACATATAATTATGATTTTCAATAAAATTAATTTTCGTACATTTTTTTTTGACAAAAAATATACTAATAATATTATTCATTTATTTATTTATTTATTTATAAATATTTTTTGACACAATTTTAATTGTAATTTAAATCTAATTAAATTCAACAAACTGAGTTTTTTTATTTTGTTATAAAATGATTAATCATTTGTAAAATTAATTCAAACTTGTTCGATATATTCAAGTAAATTATCTCCCATTTAAATGATAAATATATTTTTTTAATTATTAAATTTAACATTAACAAATTCAATTAAAAATAAAACACATTATAACATTTTGATGTCGACAAATTAACAAGTCAAAACAAGTTTAATAAAAACTTGTGAGTGATTTATTATATAAAACTTTTTTAAGATGTTTATTTTCTTTTTTTTTGCCAAGATGCTTTTGAGTTTGCATACTGTATAGACTTGTATAAAATATGTCTTTCAAAGAGATATATATATATATTTTAATGTACATACGCATAAGCATATACTTGCATTATATATTTAATATATAAGATGAAACATATGTGTGAGGTTTACTGACATTACAACAGATAACGCTTGGGAATACATGTCTAAACTCCATTTCAACTTTACGATAAATTTAACATTTAGCTGCATAATTTTGTATATTATATATATATTTTACAAGTATTTGTATAATATTATGTAATAATTTACATAATTTTATTACTCAAGGTTGCTTTATATATATAATCATATGTTAAAACTGATTTTCTGAATTACTTAAAAATTAAACATCATCATTTTGTTAGCAAAGTTAAATTTATTATCGCGTGATAATTTACTGTTAAACAGATATATTTAATTTAAAAATTATTATATTTATATCTTATTAATAATTTTGAAATAAAATTAACATTATAATAATGATTATTTAAATTTAAAACTTTTTTTTTCAAATAAATATTTGTATATTTTTTTTAAATTAAAAAAAAATTTTTTTAACAAAATTAAGGAGTTATTCATATGTGCAGTAGTTGTCTCAGTATGTATAGTATATGGTAGTAGAAGCGTAGTAGTGTTGTAGTCGAGTGTAGTAGGGAAGTAGTAGCGAAGTAGTAGGATGTAGTAGAATGTAGTAGAGTGTAGTTAGGAGGTAGTGGGGTGTAGTAGCGGTGTAGTAGCGATGAAGTAGAATGTAGTAAGATGTAGTGGGGAGTAGTAGCGATGCAGTAGAGTGTAGTAGGGTGTAGTAGGGCGTAGTAGCGATGTAGTAAAGTGTAGCAGAATGTAGTAGGGGTGTAAAGTCAAATTTACCAAATGAAAGTTAGTTTCGGGAAAAAGCTTCTCCCACTCCCAGTTAAATTCGTTAGGTGCTGTAGCCCCTTCTCCTAAATTTATTTGGTAAACGGGACTGTAGTAGAAGCCTAGCATAGTAGAGTGTAGTAGGATATAGTAAAGTGTAGTAGGGTGTAGTAGCGATGTAGTAAGGTGTAGTAGGATGTAGTAGTAATTCTAAAAGTATTTGTAAGAATTATTTTTTTCAAAAATAAAAAAACAAACTTAGTATATTTTAAAAATTTCATATAATATTTTATATTTTCAATAAAAAGCTATAAATTTATAATTGAAATAATTATTTTACTTTGTATTGTTAATAAGTATATTAATGATTTTTAGTAATTAACTTGAAGTAAAAATGTAGTAATTGTAGCAGTTGTAGTAGTAGGTACTACAACTACTAAAAAGTGTAGTAATGGTGTCACTAAATCTAGTCGTAAATAGCCCCTCCAACAAAATAATTACCTCAAATTAATTATCATAAACAAATTATTATATTTTAATTTTAATTTATACATTTTTTTTTTTTTTTAAATTATATTGTCTAATTATATTAATTTAAAATTATCAAAATAAAAAAATATATATATATAAAATAATATTTATTTGATTTAGGTAGTTAAGTATAGTTTTGATAAAATAAAAAAATAAATTATAAAATGTATAAAAAAATATATATTATAAACAAGGACACAATGTATGTTGTAGTATGATACATATCACAATGTACAAAACCCGCCATATTTAATGCAGCACGAATAGAATTACGTCATATATTTACACGCATTTAATATACAATAAAAAATATCAATATTTTTTTTTTTCTTTTTTTCTTTTTTTTGTACTATTCATGTATGTTGAGCTGTAATATTTATATAAATATGACCTCAGTACGTGCTTCATTACATTTACATGTCCTCCAATGTTGAAACTTTTTTTTTTTTATTTTTATTATCCTTATCTAATTTTAACCCATCTTTTTTTTTATCTCAAATGCAACCGTCATTTTCACCCAGTTAAAAATAATAAAATTTACATTTTTATTATTATTTTTTTTAAATATTATTTACTGACAATAAATTTGTATTTTATTGATTTTTTTTAGTAAATTTTAACATAAATTAAGTGGTAATTGTATGATGACATTATGAGATTAATTAATATAATTATTTTATAAGATTAACAATGACTACTTGTAGTTTTAAAAATAAGTTTCCGAAATACTCTGGATTATTTTGTATTACTTCGGAATTGGTAATTTAAAATATAAATCTTATGATTAATAAATTTGAAAAGTAAATTTTTATTACTACAAGTATTTTTTATTTTAATAAAATACTTGAATATTTATTTAGGTAATTTTGGAGAAAAGTTTAATGGAATATTGGGAATTATTTAGGATAAATTTGGGAAAATTTTAAAAATAAAAATACATGTATTTTTATGATAAACATATTGCTAAATGTTAATTAAAAATGATAAAATTTTAAAGATAAAAATTTGATAAAAATATATATTGAAATGTTTATGAAATAAATGTTAAATTTTTCTATCGGAAAATTTTTTGATCAGTTTAATCTTTCATGTAAATAAATGTATATAAATTTTTTTTTTTTCTCAATTTATAAATTATTTTTTTTAACCAATTTAATTTTTTAAAATTTTACAATCAACTTGAATAATTTAATTGAAATTTAAATATTTAAAAAATCTTTTAAAGATTTATTTATATATTTTCGTTTTTTATTTTTATTTTTTTTTTTTGGTCAAGTTTTTATAGCCAAAGTGCATCAAGTTATTTGCCAACCAAGAAAAGCTTAGAATCAAGGCTATAAGATTGAAAATTAAATTATTGACGAAATTTATTTTTTTTTTTATCAATTTACTCTAAAAAAATATGATACATGATTTATATTTTAAATTTAATTTTTGATTCTGTAGTTTCTTATGTATTTTTTTTTTATTATAACGAAAAATCCAACTTTTATTTTTTAACGTTAGAAAATTTGCCTCAAGAGGATAAAAGTATAGGTATATAAGTAAAGAAAAATATATAGCCTCAGGTAATTGCAATCTTTCAATGTCAAAAATATTATGTACAAGCATATATTGGTACTCAAGTTGGCATTTATTATTATTCTTTAATATTTTATTTTGGCTAAAATGCCTGGAGAGTAAATAAATATTAGGTATAATTTTCAAGACATATCAAAACTTGGATGGTTGAGAAAAAATTATCATCTTTTGATTTTTGTTTATTCAACAAAGTATACAAAAGTGAATAATAAATAGTTGAATAATGATTACAAAAAAAAAGATATTTATACAGGATAAATATATGAATGAATTAATAGTAACAAATTAATAATAATTTGAAATTAATTAATTAAAATATATTGTTATATATTTTTAACTTGAAATTTGGAGATTGAATTTTTGCAATAAATTAATCAATTGGATTGAATATGATTGATAGGTTTTTATGATATATAAAATGATTTATAACGAGGAATTATATTGGTCTGACTAATTTTGATTTTTATCACTTGATTGAGATTAAAAAATTTTTAATATTAACAAAATCAATTTTGTAGAAAAAAATAATTATTTAATAATGTTTTATTTTTATTGAATTTATAATAATTTTTATCGAAAAATATTTTATATTTTTATTTATCAACATTAATATATATTTAAACAAAATTTTAAATATCTAATTTTTGATAAATATCGTGATTTTTTTTTTTTATATTTTTGTCAAATTGAATTATTAATGTAAAAAATATAATGAAATTTTTACATTTAATCAATCATTTATACATTTTTTTAAATTAAATATTTTATTATTTAAATAAATAATTATTTATACTGAATAAATTATTTGACATTTAAATTTACATTTCAATTTAATCAATAAAATTTGAAATATTTGATTAAAAAAAAAATTTAATTATTTCAAATTTATTTATAATAAATAAATAAAATAATTTTTAAAAAAATTTACAATTTATTTTTGGATACATTGAGAGAAATAAAAAATTTCACAAAATACTAAAAAAATTAATTTATCAATTTTATTCAAATCAAATTAACATTTCCAATTATTTCAAAAACTGTAAAAAAATTTAATTTCCATTCAACAAAAATACAACCATTATAATTATTTCTTCAATTAGCTAATAAATGTACAATCATAAAACATAAAATTTCATTTCTCAAATATTTTTTCTCTCCGTACTGTAAATAAAAATATAAACAAAATTCAATTTATAAATCTCTTTTTCTAATCCATAATTAATCAATTCTATTTTTACTTACTATAATAATCTAATTTAATATGTTTCAAATTGTCTTTATTATCATCATAATTTATTAATATTTTAAACAATAAAAAATGATCAATTTTACAATATCAATCATATCATATGAATATGAAAAGCAGGTATAGGGAATTTTGTAAATCTCTAGTCACGTATGATTAATCAACGAAAGCTCAACAGTCTATAATGTATATATTCATGAATTATTGTTCACATTTAGTAAATAAATATATATGTACATAAGTTTATTGTATATATATGTTGAGGATAAGGTGTGCTTAATGTCAATATATATTTACATTTTAATGTAAATCAATACAACCACCTACATGTTTTAATATATATTTTAACAATACATGTTTTGTTTTACATGTAAAACTTTATTTATTTATGTACAAACTGTTATTTTAATTTATACACCTAAAGAATTTATAATAGATAATTTACTTGTAATACATTTAACAAAACAGGAAATTTTTTTATGTTAATGTCTTATTATTAGGTCATCATCAAGTCACTAGATTTATTTGATTATTTATAATTAAAAAAATTTTATTTCATTATTTAATTTTTAATTAATAAATTAAAGTCATTTTAATTATTTATTTTTATATTTATATTTAAATTATTTATATAAAATCATTGTAGCTTAAAATTTAATATTAAATATTAAACAAGTAAACAAAACTTGTAGCTTTGTTTATTAAAAAAAAAAAAAATTTTTAAACTAGAACATCAAATTTAAATAATAGTAATAAAGAAAAATCAAGAGATTATTATGTGGTTTAATTTAAAAATAAATATACAAGTTTTATGGTATTAAATATCATAAATGATGATAAGTTTAATTATTGTCATTTAATTTTTATACTTTGTACTCTTTGTATTTTGTTTTTTCCAAAATGTTTAATGTCAAAAACACTTTAATTTTATGTTTAATGTTTATGCAGTTATAACTTTATATACTTTTTGTACGCAATGCAGTATGATGTAAATTTTTTAAGACAAATTTTCAATGCAGTTGCAAATACTAATATAATAAATAATCATGTTTACAATTTTCATATGTCAAATGAAAATATACATCACATATGCAACCATGTCCTTTTTTTTTCAAGTTCAACTTTTTTTATTTTTCTTTGTTTTTCTTTTTATCCTTTTTTTCAATTTTTTTTTTTTTTTGTATTTTACTATTTTCAATCTTAAAAGTTTATTTTTCTATTTTGATATTTTTTTATTTTCTTATTTTTTTAGTTTTCGATTTTTTTTTATTTAATCGCACTTGAGAAATTGCCAATTTATGTGTTTATTTTTTGATTAAATATTTTACAAAAAAAAAAATTGAAAAAAATGAAATTATTTTGGGATTAATGCCAAAAATCATTGAAGTTTAAAATCAACTTTTTGTTTTTTAATTTTAAAAATGTAGTGGTTAATTTTTATGAAGTTTATTTTTACCAAGAATCATCATATTTTATGTACAAGTTGCAAAAAAATTTATAAATTATAAACTTGGATAATTAGATAATACATAACTGATGTTAAATTATATTATTTAATAATATTTTTGATGATAAAAAATGTGAGTTTTTGATAAATATTATCAGATAAAATAAAAAATAAATGAGCATTTAATTTCAATTATTTTATTTTATATTCATGAAATAACAAACCGTGCATAATATAAATTTATATAAAATTAAAATCATATGAAAAATATTTTTATTATAACATTAAATAATATTATTTTTTAAACAATAAAATACATAATTGAATGAATATTATTCATAATTAAATTTATGAATCGTAAATATGAAATTGTTGCTTCAAATATTCATTTTTTCTTTGTAAATAAATATTTATTATTAATAATTATTATAATAAAATTAATTCTCAATTAACAAGTATAAATTAAAAATAGATTAAAATTTTTTTTCAATCATTTATATATTATTTTTTAATAATTATTAATTACAAACAATACCAGGATATTTGTTGGTGAAAATACAGTTTGCTGAGGATATCATGGTTACTATTTAGTAACTTATTTGTTTATTATTTTTAAATATATTTTAAAAAACAAAATAAAACAAAGATAATTATGATTTTTAGTGTGATAATAAACCATATTAGCTATAATTAATTTTTAATTTCAAATTAAAACATTAGAAAAATCAATTGAGACTTTTTTTTTTAGATAAAAATTTGGATCGAGACACTCTGTGAGCCATTCTTCAAAAAAATGTAATAAAATGTAATAATTTAAACAAATTATTGTTTATTTAATTGCAATATAGATGAAAATAACAATAATCAATAAAAAAAATTATTTATCTCTATGAAAAAAATAAGAAAAATCAATTGAGACTTTTTTTTTTTTAGATAAAAATTTGGATCGAGACACTCTGTGAGCCATTTTTTTTTTAAATGCAATAAAATAGAATAATAATAACAAATTATTGTTTAAATATTATCTTTAACATTATACCAATAATATAAACAATAATTTGTTGTTATTTTTATTTTTTATTACATTTAAAAAAAAATGGCTAACAGGGTTTCTCGAATCGAGTTATCATCTATTTTTTTTAAATTTTTCAATTATTCTTTTTAAATTTGTTTATAAATAAATTTTTAAAAATTTTTTTTTGACTTTATTATTAATATTTTAATTATTTAAACAATAATTTGTTGTTTTTTTTTATTTTTTTATTACATTTTCTAATAAATGGCTCACAGGGTGTCTCAATTTATTTTTAAAATTTTTTTAATGAATAAATGATTTTTTTACGGAGGCTAGGAGCCATAGGCTCAGCCGCAGTATTGTATTTACGGCCGAAAAAAAAAAAACGTTCATAACTTACGAACCAATTGACTTAGAGTGATCGTATTAGGCTTAAATGATGCGTCTCTGGAAACTCTATCGCCCGCGTAGTGGGTTTTTTTTATTTTTTTCAATAGTTTTTGGTAGAAAAAAAAAAAACTTAAAAATAGAAATAAAAAAAAATCAGACATTTAATTTTTTTTCTCAAAAACTATTGAAGATAGCCAAAAAAACTTATATATGTTATTACAGAGCTTTAAAAGAGCTTTCAATTGAGCTTAATACCATGTTTTTATTTTGATTATCGTAAAAGTTATAGCGCTTTTAATAAACTTTTAATTCAATTTTTTAACAAGTTCAAAAAATTAGATATCGAATAACTCAACGTAGAATTGACATAAAGACTTCGTACTACGCTCAAAATTTGCGTCTCAAAAAACTCTATCGCCCGCATTGTGGGTTTTTTCCGCCATCTTTAATAGTTTTTGGTGGAAAAAAAAAAAACTTTAAAATAGAAAAAAAAAAACTCAAATATTTAATTTTTTTTCTCAAAAACTCTTCAAGGTCGCAAAAAAACCCGAATATCCTATTAAAGAGCTTTTCAAGAACTTTCATTTGAGCCTAATACGATGTTTTTATTTTCATTATTCTCAAAGTTATAGCAATCTAAATCAATTTTTTAACAATTTTCAAAAATTAGATATTGAATAACTCAACGTAGAATTGTCAGGGAGACTTCGTATTAGGCTCAAATTTTGCGTCTCAAAAATCTCTATCGCCCGCATTGTGGGTTTTTTCCGCCATCTTTAATAGTTTTTGGTGGAAAAAAAAAAAACTTTAAAATAGAAAAAAAAAAACTCAAATATTTAATTTTTTTTCTCAAAAACTCTTCAAGGTCGCAAAAAAACCCGAATATCCTATTAAAGAGCTTTTCAAGAACTTTCATTTGAGCCTAATACGATGTTTTTATTTTCATTATTCTTAAAGTTATAGCAATCTAAATCAATTTTTTAACAATTTTTAAAAATTAGATATTAAATAACTCAACGTAGAATTGTCAGGGAAACTTCGTATTAGGCTCAAATTTTGCGTCTCAAAAATCTCTATCGCCCGCATTGTGGGTTTTTTCCGCCATCTTTAATAGTTTTTTGTGGAAACCAAAAAAACACTAAAATTTATAAAAAAAAATCAGATATTTAATTTTTTTTCTTCAAAACTATTTCAAATACAATATAAATCCACATATCTCATGATAGAACTTTGTAAGATCTTTCATTTGAGCCTAATTCGATGTCTTAATTTTTATTATCCCAAAAGTTATAACGATTTTAAAAAAACGTGAAAAAATTAGATATTGAATAACTCAACGTAAAATTGTCAGGGAGACTTCGTATTAGGCTCAAATTTTGCGTCTCAAAAATCTCTATCGCCCGCATTGTGGGTTTTTTCCGCCATCTTTAATAGTTTTTGGTGGAAACCAAAAAAACACTAAAATTTATAAAAAAAAATCAGATATTTAATTTTTTTTCTTCAAAACTATTTCAAATACAATATAAATCCACATATCTCATGATAGAACTTTGTAAGATCTTTCATTTGAGCCTAATTCGATGTCTTAATTTTTATTATCCCAAAAGTTATAACGATTTTAAAAAAACGTGAAAAAATTAGATATTGAATAACTCAACGTAAAATTGTCAGGGAGACTTCGTATTAGGCTCAAATTTTGCGTCTCAAAAATCTCTATCGCCCGCATTGTGGGTTTTTTCCGCCATCTTTAATAGTTTTTGGTGGAAACCAAAAAAACACTAAAATTTATAAAAAAAAATCAGATATTTAATTTTTTTTCTTCAAAACTATTTCAAATACAATATAAATCCACATATTTCATGATAGAAATTTGTAAGATCTTTCATTTGAGCCTAATTCGATGTCTTAATTTTTATTATCCCAAAAGTTATAACGATTTTAAAAAAACGTGAAAAAATTAGATATTGAATAACTCAACGTAGAATTGTCAGGGAGACTTCGTATTAGGCTCAAATTTTGCGTCTCAAAAATCTCTATCGCCCGCATTATGGGTTTTTTCCGCCATCTTTAATAAAGTGCATATTTTTTTTCTAGTACATGAACCTATTTTACAGTAAATTTCATTTCATTGATCATGTAGTTAACCAAAATTTTGATATCGTTTTTTTTAATAATGTTGATGTTGATAATGACAAATCATTTAATTATATTTAAGCAATGATTTAAGTTTACCATGGCCCTAGCCGGAGTATTGAAAATTTTTAATTTTCAAAGGGTAACGCGGGCCCACGCCCCAACAAACGTTACCAGATCTTTTTATTCATTATTTTTATTATCAACAAACTAAAACTCATAACTGTCTTTGTTTTTTTATGTTTTTTTCATTAAATAATAAACAAATAAAGTTATTAGAAATCATCGCCAACGAAAATCCTAGTTTTGTTTATAAATTATTTTCAAAATTTTAAAATAATAATTATCTCAATTATTTATTTGTTTAATTAATTTTTTTTTTATTAAATAAATCATGAATTTTTTATCTGAATTTTTAAATTCCAAGCTGCTTATTGAATTTATATTATAAATAATATAAAATTTATAAAACTTTAAGCTTATTTTACAATAAATATATCAATTTTTTTGTAAAATAAATTTATTTTATTTAAAAGCTACAAATAATTCATATTGTATATAATATATATATCAAAAGATTTATAAAGCCATTTTAAAAAATATATAAAAAAAAAGATAAATTTATTTAAACTGTATTTTTTATGGTAGATAAATATTATGAATATATATATTTCAAGAATTTTTTAAATTTAATAATGCATGGATTATAAATATTGTAAAATAAAAAATATAAAAAAAAAAAAAAATTTATATAAAAAGCTTGTCACTGGTTTATGAGTATATGTAAAAAATAATGTGGATTCAGAGAATATTATTGGTTTGATGCAGTTGGATTTTCACAGAGGCATATCATCTGGATCCAAGTGATCGCCAGAGGGTGAGAAAGAAATGAAAATACATTTTGAGACTGTAGATTATTTTATAGCACTGTGTGCTCCTTTCACACGAGT
This sequence comes from Lysiphlebus fabarum, assembly GCA_011426435.1. Taxonomy (NCBI): domain Eukaryota; kingdom Metazoa; phylum Arthropoda; class Insecta; order Hymenoptera; family Braconidae; genus Lysiphlebus; species Lysiphlebus fabarum. The sequence goes on from WSYQ01001234.1 coordinate 51,117, forward strand.
TTTCGACACTGTTTCTTGAATGAAGTGATGAAGCTTTTTAAACATGAATATATGTATTTAAATACATATATAATTATTATGGATGTATTACAACTGCAAAGCACTCAACAATTTTAAAACACATTTATACCTTTATAAATTTATGACATATATTTTTGTCTACATAAACTTGGATGTGTTTTATATATTGATGAAAATTTTTGATTTTCATTTTGATTTTTTTATATAAATATGAATTAATAGTAACAAATTAATAATAATTTGAAATTAATTAATTAAAATATATTGTTATATATTTTTAACTTGAAATTTGGGGATTGAATTTTTGCAATAAATTAATCAATTGGATTGAATATGATTGATAGGTTTTTATGATATATAAAATGATTTATAACGAGGAATTATATTGGTCTGACTAATTTTGATTTTTATCACTTGATTGAGATTAAAAAATTTTTGATATTAACAAAATCAATTTTGTAGAAAAAAATAATTATTTAATAATGTTTTATTTTTATTGAATTTATAATAATTTTTATCGAAAAATATTTTATATTTTTATTTATCAACATTAATATATATATAAACAAAATTTTTAATTTCTAATTTTTGATAAATATCGTGATTTTTTTTTTTTATATTTTTGTCAAATTGAATTATTAATGTAAAAAATATAATGAAATTTTTACATTTAATCAATCATTTATACATTTTTTTAAATTAAATATTTTATTATTTAAATAAATAATTATTTATACTGAATAAATTATTTGACATTTAAATTTACATTTCAATTTAATCAATAAAATTTGAAATATTTGATTAAAAAAAAAATTTAATTATTTCAAATTTATTTATAATAAATAAATAAAATAATTTTTAAAAAAATTTACAATTTATTCTTGATACATTAAGAGCAATAAAAAATTTCACAAAATACTAAAAAAATTAATTTATCAATTTTATTCAAATCAAATTAACATTTCCAATTATTTCAAAAACTTCCAATAAAAACAAAATTTAATAAATGATAGATAAAAAATTATAATATTTATTATTATTTGACATTTATATTCTTGTTTATATACATAAACATACGTGATGGTAAATTTTATATAATATTTGGATATAGATAGCATTGAATCTGCAACACCACAAATTTTCACTGCTGCATTGACTGCCGCACAATCATACAATAAACTTTCTTTAATTATTTTTAAACATTCAAAGGTCAAGGATAAATTTGATGTAAATATTTTATCTTAAAAAGAAAAAAAAGGAACAATTAAATGAAAGAAATAATGTTTTCTTTTCTCCTATGTTTACTGAAAAAAAAAAAATAAATAAAAGAAATGATATAGATAAGTAAAAATGAATAATTAAAAAATTCAATTTTCAATCTTCTCAGAAATTCACAATTAAAATGAGAAAGTAGATATTATAATATTAAAAAGAAATGAAAAGCTTGCAGATGTGTTCTATATGTTTATTCATTTTTTTTTTATTTTTATCATTATTTTTTATTTTCACTTCCATTTAGATTTTTTCTTTTTTTCTAATGTTCACAAAAAGAAAAATGAGGGGTAAAAAAAGAAAAAAATACAAAATACAAAATGGTAAATAAAAGTAAAAATAAAATTCCAAACAAAAAAATTACAATAGAATAATTGTGATGAAAAATTGAGCAATCTTCAGTATGTAAAAAAAAAAACAAAAAAAACAAAACAAATAACAATATTTGTCAATTAATTTTACATTTTTTATTAATTTTTTTTTTTTGTATTTTAAATTTAAATAATTTATATAAATTTACCTCATCATATATGAAATTGTCAATTTCTTCAAGTGGTCTGCCATAAAGATCGGACGGAAATGGTTCAAATTTAGTTGGAAGTATTGCACCATCTTCAACAGAAGTTTTTCTTCTTGGTTGAAAACCATATTCTCTAACAAGTTGTACAGTTCTATTTTCAAGTCTATCAAGACTTTCTTTTGTAAATGGTTTAACACTTGCTTGTTTACGATAACTACCACTATTTTTACCAAAACCACTTTTATTATTTATTTTAATATTATCAACAGTATCACAATCATCACCATAATATCCACTTATTCTACAATCATTATTATCATGTTCACTAACACAACTAATATTACCAAAACTTTGTGATTCTGGTAATTCATTATTTTCATTATTTTCATTATTATTTGATGATAATAATAATGTATTTGATTGTAAACCAATTGTATAATTATCAACTTGTATTTCAGCTGATGCTGAATCACCACCAGTACCAGAATCAGCTGATGTACCAGCAGTACCAACTAATGGTGGACGTAATCTCATACTATCTTGTGTACGAAATCTTTTTCTTCTTTCAATTTTTAAATCAACATCATACTCATCATCATCATCATCATCATCGTTGTCATTATCATCATCATCATCATCATCTTCATTTTTTTTATCATTATTATTATTATTATTATCATCATCATGATGATATTCTTCTTTATTTTGTGAATTTTCTTCATCACTTTGATTTTGTAATTTTCTTGGACTACATTTTTCAAATGTAGATGTTAATTCACCATTACCATCACCATCACCACCACAACTGGTTGATGATTTATCCATATTTTTATTATTATCAATATTTAATACATCATTATCAATTGATATTTCAGCAACAGAATCATCATTTAATTGTCGTATTGTTAATTCAGAAAAATCTTCTTGTTCAAATATTTCATAACCAGTTGGTGATAATTTTGATGAATCATCAGAATATTTTGTATGATTATTTTCATCCAATTGTTTAATATTTGTTATATGTAATTCACGAAATTTATCACGTTTATGTTTATCACGTGATAAATTATTTTTATTATATTTTGATGATTTATTATTACGTTGATTATTATTTGTTGTTGTTGTTGTTGATAATGAATATGTTAATGATGATGATGGTGTTGATAATTGAGTTGGTGATGATGATACTGTTGTTGTTGTTGATGATGATGATGATAATGGTGATGTTGGATAATATATTAATGTATCACTTGTTAAATTAGTATGTTGATTATTTGTTGATGTACTTGGTTGACCACTTGAACCATAAATACCTTCTTTTGATAAATTATCAAGCTCTTCACGACTTAAATTTTTAACAAATAAACCAACAACTTTTGGACGATTTACAAAACCATTTTCATCATCTGAACTATTATTAATAATCGAGGGATTTGGTGGTACATTTGACCCCTCACCCTCGTCACGACGAGATGTCATTGATTATTATTTATATTTAATATTTTTATAATTTTTAATTCAATATTTATTAAATTTTTTATTAATTTATTTAACATTATTATATTTAATATATACATTGACAAATTATAATCATTTAATTTAATTTTTATTATTATCAATAAAAAATTTTGATAAAATAATTTATAATTTTTTTTATCATCAATATTAATAAACATTTCGCATTATAAATAATTTATTATCCATTATTATATATAAAATTTTAATATCATTTTAAATTATATTTTTATTTATTATTTATTATTTAACATACTGATTAAAGTTTTATATTTTATTTGTGATTTTATGAAATATAAGTTTGTGCTAGCTAGTCACAGTCATCAGATGAGCATTTTAAAATTTTTCTTCATTATTTTATTATATTTTTCTATTTATAATAATTAAATTTTTTTTTTTTTTTTTTAATTTTCTTCACTTGACATTTACTGGTTTTTATTTTTATATTTTCATTTAAATTTTTAATTAATCTTCAAGTTAATTTCAAGTCCATTTTATATATTTTTTCCACAAACATAAAATATTACTGATAAAAATTGAAATAAATTAACCCAAAGAATTGTCTATAACACTGTTATTTTTATATTTTTAAATATCAAAATATCAAAGAATATTATCTTAAATATAAAAATAAAAATAAATTAAAAATAATTACATTAATATAATATTAAACAAGGTGTCTCTAAATGCTTCTTAAAATGTTAAAAAGTTGAAAAATAAAAAGATAATAAAAGCACTAATAAAATTGTAAAAATAAAACATCCGAAAAAGAAAAAATACTTACGGAAATAAAGATAAAAATTATTAAAAAAAATAAAATTATATGAAAAAAAAAGATAATGAATTTATTTAAGTGGTAGATAAAATAACAAAGATTAGTGAAAAAAATGTGAGTGTTTTGTCATTAGGGGATGAAGATGAGATGAATTGATGGATTATATACAAAACACCCTGACCCTGTCAACATGGAATGTGTATATTTATGTAACCCTTATTCTGATATCCTAACAAACACATATAAATAAAAAAAAAAATCACAAACATCAACTATTTATTTATTATATTTCTTGTTAAAACACAAAATGATCACAAAACTTTTGTCTGACTAAATATTTACTTGTATCCCTTAAAACCAACAAGTTTTATATTTAAATAAAAAAAAAATAAATTTTAAATAAAAATAATTAAAATAAATAAATTATTAGTAAAATTATTTAAATATATATTTTATTTTAAATAATATTTTTTTTTATTTATAATTATTCACTATGTAACCCCGTGACCTTTCGCACTTTTCACACAGCATCGACCTGTAAACGCTATACACTATAAAAATATTTTGCGCAAATCGAATTTTATTTGTTCACAATATATCAAATAAAATAATTTAAAAAAATTTGATAAATAATATAAAATTATTTATTTATTTATAAATAATAATAAATAATTAAAAATTTATAAATTATTAAAATTTTATTTTATTTTTTTTTAATTTTTCATATAATTTTTATGAAAATTAAACAAATAAATATTGTTTTTTTTATTTTTTTTGTTTAATAAATAATTATTATAAATTTTATTATTATTTATTATTATTTATTGTTATTTTTTTTTTGTTGATGAATTTTTTTTTTTTTCTTTTTTGTTCCTGATAAATTTACCAATGATGTTAGATTAATAACTATCATATAAATAAATGATTATTTTTAATTATTTTAAAATAATAAATATATATATTTGTTAATGATTCACTGAAGAGGGGGAATTGGGTAGAAAAAAAATCACGGGTGTCCCTTTCGAGAGTTGTGGCGGCACTGTTTAATGACAACGACAAAACTATTATGCATTAAAGCGCGCGCGCGTATATTGAACAAAAACCAGGTGGGGTTTTAAAAATATATGAACACCAAAATCATACATCACCTAGTAACCTACCTATGCTACCTGGTGCACAAAATAAAAAAAAACCCTGTGACCGATCAACCAACCGAGTGAATACCTCGTTTACAAAGCAATCGAGGCAAATCAATTTTTATATACTTTTTTTTTGTTTTTTTTATATAAAAACCTCTGGGATTTGAAAAAAAAATAAAAAATATAATTTTACCCCTTGAGAATTATAGTCACAGTCTATGAGAAAACAACAGTTTAACTATTATAAATTTTATAGAAAAAAATAAAATAAACATTAAAACGTCAAGTTAAATTATTTTTTTTGTATAATAGTGTTTATACGAAGGGCTATTCATGTGTGTAGTAGTTTTGTCAGCTGTATATTGTAGTAGAAGCGTAGTAGCGTTGTAGTCGAGTGTAGTAGCAGAGTAGTAGGTTTTAGTAGGATGTAGCTAAGGTGTATAGTAGAGTGTAGTAGCGATGTAGTAAGGTGAAGTAGCAGAGTAGCAGGGTGTAGAAGGGTGTAGTCAAGTGTAGAAGAGTGTAGTAGCGGAATAGTAGGGTGTAGAAGAGTGTAGTCAAGTGTAGAAGAGTGTTGTAGGGTGTAGTAGCGATGTAGTAAGGTGTAGTAGCAATGTAGTAAGGTGTAGTAGCGGAATAGTAGGGTGTAGTTGAGTGTAGTAGCAATGTAGTAGGATGTACTCGATTGTAGTAGGAGTATAGTAGCAGAGTAGTAGGGTGTAGTAGGATGTAGCTAAGGTGTATAGTAGAGTGTAGTAGCGATGTAGTAAGGTGAAGTAGTGGAGTAGTAGGGTGTAGAAGAGTGTAGTAGAGTGTAGTAGGGTTTAGTAGGGTGTAGTAGCGATGTAGTAAAGTGTAGTAGCGGAATAGTAGGATGTATTCGATTGTAGTAGGAGTGTAGTAGAAGCCTAGTAGAGTGTAGTAGGATATAGTAAAGTTTAGTAGGGTGTAGTAGCGATGTAGTAAGGTGTAGTAGAGTGTAGTAGGATGTAGTAGTGATTGTTAAAGTATTTGTAATCATTATTTTTTTCTAAAATAAAAAAACAAATTTAGTATATTTTAAAAATTTCATATAATATTTTATATCGTCAATAAAAAACTATAAATTTTATAATTGAAATAATTATTTTACTTTGTTTTATTAATAAGTATATTAATGATTTTTAGTAATTGACTTGATGTAAAAATGTAGTAATTGTAGCAGTTGTAGTTGTAGGTATTACAACTACTAAAAAATGTAGTAATGGTGTCATTAAATCTGGTTGTGAATAGCTCATCGAGTGTTTAATTAAAATATATATTTATATTGATTATTGGATATTATTTTATTGTTAAAAATATAATTTATTTGTTTATTTATTTAATTGAATAAAATATAAAATGATAAAAATATTAAAAGATGAGTTAATATAATGTAAAAAGAATTGAAGTTTTAAATTAAATTTATTATAAAATATAATTAAAGAGATATAACTATAGACATTAACATTTTAAATATATTATTTATTAATGGAATATTTGTTATTGTGTTGACATAATTTTTTAAAAAATTTTAACAAAATTAACAGATGTATATAAATTATTGACACACTGTTCATTGCCAATTATCTGAATAATTTATAGATTTGAAATTGATCATAAAATTTGAGTATGCCCAATGGACGATGAAAAATATTACAAATCAATTGAAGCTGGAATACAAAATTTCAATTCAACATTGTGCTTTTTTATTGTAATTTTCCTGTATTTTAAATTTTTATTCTTTTCATTTTCTGAACATTAAAATGTTAATGATAACAAAGAATATTATGTCATTATTTTTATTGAAAAAATTGTAATAAATTTTATACTTTTTATTGTTTCAATATTTTTTATAATGATCATGTGATAAAATGCAGTTTTTTTTATTTTAATTTTATTGATTCATTTATTTTTATGTATAAAGTGTGTGTAGTGAAAACATGCATGACTAAAACAATGACGAATTTAATTATTTTTAACAAAGTATCCATTAAATAAATTTTAATATTATGATATAAAAATTCTTGGTTTATAATAATTTTAAACATAAAAAAACACATAATTTCATGCAATCGTCAACTTTTTATAGATCGATCAGTTGAATAAATTAAATTTTGGCGCTGGTTTATAACCTTGAAGTGATTTTACAAGCTTTTTTTTTTTTCTTAGGAATTAAAGATTCTCAATCGGAATATAATAGAGCCACAAGTTTATAGTGCAGTTAAAAATTCTGTTAATATATAATAGATACTAAAAGTATTTTTATTTTTTTTTTTCGTATTACATATTAAAAAAATGTGTCACGATAAGTGGCAGTCAACTGGCAATCATGACAGTCATGACAGTCATATGAAAGTCAAAATGATTTTTGTTTTTATTATTATGTTTTTGACATGCAACAATGTATTATTAAATGCAATTATATTTAAATTAAAAATGCTAAAATTAAACAAAAATAATAAATAATAAAAATTGTTAATAAATAATAATAATAATTATTAATAAAATCATTAACAATGACTTGATAATTTTACTATTTATTTTGTCAATTATTTATTATTATTTAATTATATTTATTTCGAAAATTATAAAATAATATTTTTAATAAATAAATAATTACTTATTATAAATAAACAATTAATAATATTAAATGTCAAAGTTAAAATTATTTTTGCAGTTATTTAAAAAGTCATTGATAAAAAAGTACAAGTCAACTGTCATTTGGCAGTCATTGTGTCATTAAAAACCTTGATGAATAGCTACTCAAATACATTTTAAAAAATAACGCATAACAATATGATATAATTTCAAAAAAATATGATGAAATGAATCGACAAATTCAAAATTGTTTTGGGTAAATTCAGTATCACATACAAACATATTGAATAACTTGATTGTGCTCGTATATCAAATCTAATGCAACAGACATCATGATAATATATTCCTCTTTCTATAAAATAAATTATATACATTTTAAAAATTATATTTTAATTTATTTCTTAATTATTACTATCGATAAAATATCAACAAAATAAAAGCACAAAGATAATTTTATAGAGAAAAAAAAGGATAAAAAACACATATAAAATTAAGACTTGCAAGTTTCAAATTACAAATAAGTTTATATTTCAAGATGCACAACGCAGATCATATCTTATAAATTAAAATTATAAAATCATTTAAAATAAATTACTCTAAATTTTCATATTTTTTTTTATACAATTTTTAATCATATATATTTTTCTCTTCAAAAATTTTTTTACGATACAAGAAGCAATGAAAATAATGCTTTATCTATTGTCCCAACAAAATTTTTCCGATCCAATTTAATTAAAAAAAAAAATCCACTATTTTATTTGTTGATAATTTTCATACAAAATCTTCATATTTTTTTATACATCATCTTTAATTTATTCACGAGAAAAAACTTTCAAACTCATAATCATAAATCTATAATGTATATTTTTTTTACAATAATTATTTTTAGAACAAACTTTTTTTTTTTTGTTATAAACTTTATCATCAATTATTTTCCATATATTTCTAATTAAAAATATTTATACAAAGTATATACTTATGTATTAAAAAAAAAAACAAACTTTATCTTTAAAAATTTAAACACGCTAATTTGATAATATTATTAAAAATATTTGCTCAACTCTGATAATCATTTGATTGTTAAATAAGAAATTTGCTGATCCGTTAAAACCAACACTAAATGCACAATTAGTTCACAAGAAAAATAAACTAAAATTAAAAACAAATAAAAAGTAAAAAAAAAATCATTTGACTGATAGACAAGTTGCATCCTGATAAAGTTTATATAAATTTCAACCACATGATGCACAAAATTATAAAAAATTTATAAAATCAATTTCAAATTAAAATTATAAATAAATAAACAAACAATTTTAAATATAAAAAATTCATGCGTTAATTTAAACCAAATTTAATCATAAAAAAATTTAAAAAAAGTAAAATATAAATTATTTATTTGTTTAAAAAAAAAAAACATCAAATGAAAATGAAAATGAAAAAAATTTATATTTCTTTATAAAATTATTATAAAAAATATAAAAAAAAAAATTCTACTTATAAAAACAAGAGAATTATAAGTATATTTTTATTTATTAAAATTTTATTATTTAATTTTTTTTATTTTTTATTTTCTACTTGAAATGATAATTATCAAAATTGTATGGGTTAAAGGATAATTGAAATATTATTTTAAATCTCGTATTAATGCTTTATAATTTGCCATATGCAGCTAATCACCAAGTACTTTGATAACTTTTTCTTGAGCTGTGATAAATTTAATTTTCACTAATGGAATTTATAGATATTAAAATTTGAAAATTTATTAAAATTTAAATACATAATAAATTAACAAATAAAAAAATCATACAAAGATATAAATTAATAATAATATTTTATACAAAAAATAAAATAACAATAAATAATAAATAAAATTTTATGTTTAAAAAAAAAAATAAAATAAAATAAAAAAACTCGATAAAAATTGTAATGCCAAAGTGAATTTTTTGTAAAATTGAATCTAGTTTTTTTTCAACCCTTAATTACAATTTTTTTCATCCCTTTTTTATTTTTTTTTATTTTTTATATTTTTTTTTTGTCTGAAAAATGAACTGCAACTGTCTCATCCGCATACTTGAATTATGTTTCATAATTTAAACTTTTTGTTGACACAAAAACCATCAATTTAATATTATTTTTTTATTTAATCATATTTTGTTGATATATATATTTATTTTGACATTATGATAAAAAAATTTTTCAAGTATTTCTGCATCATAATGACACGTGACTTGAATATAATATGAATACAAAACAGAGAACTACGTCATCTCAGCGTCACAAAGTTGCTCGTATTGATCCATAAAGAGGACAAGAGGTTGTTGAAAGAGGGAGAGAAATAGGAAAAAAAAATAGAGTTAGAAAAGCAAAATAGTATATGGTTTTTCCTTCTTTATTCAACACTTTACTATTGCCATTATAAATTTTTTGTCTCATTTTTATAGATTGAGCATTCAACTGTATATTCTCCTACTAACTTACTTCACTATATCCTTGTGTATTCCTTTAAACTATCCTCTACCTTTTATTTTTTATTTCAAAAAGAAATTTACATTAACTATTACTATAAAGTATTCATATTTCATCTATAAAAAAAAAATTTATTTCTGCCATTATGTTTTTATTTATTGCAATTTTTTTATTCTTGAATTTTCTTCTTTTTTTTATCTTTGTATTTCAATAATTTGGTTATTTTTATATTTTTTTTTTTACTATTTAATCTTAGGATTTACAATGTTTTATATATTTATATTTTACCTGTTGTTTTGTAAATTAAAAATGAATGAGTAGTTTATTTTTATTTTTGTATTTTATTGTTGAAATAATTTTACCTTAATATTTTTGTATTTTTGGGAAATAAATAGTTTTTTGATACCTAAATATCAAAGTTATTTGAAAAAATTATTGGGAATTTGTTTTTGTTAATTGGGACATTTGAAAAAGTTGAAAATTTATTTTTAAAAAAATTTCAAATTTTAATGTGAAAGTGGGAAAATATATTTCCCAAAAATTCCCATGTGCTTTTTATAATTCACATATTAATTTATTTATTTGAGATGAAAAATAATAATATTTTATATTTATAATGTTAAAATCTTTTTTAAAAAAATATTCTTCGCTTATCACTTATTCATTATCATCTTATGATACTTTAAATATTTCATTTTTAATCCACTGGGAATAAGCCCAATTTTTTGTAAATTTTGATGCGCATGTATCACTGCAGTTATCTTTTTTGGCCAGTTACATTGTAGGACTAAAAAAATCATACAGATTTTAAAAATAAAATTGAAAAATATATACTTTTTTTTGAAAAAAAAACAATACAATTATATAGGTAAGTACGTTTTTATATTACCCACTGAGCTATAACACAATAAACTCGGTACAAATCTTGAAAGTAATGCCATCTCTTGACGTCATAAATTTTATGTGCATTTGTTTTCATGTAGTACTAATAAAAATTATTCTGTATTATTTTGTTGCTTACATTATTAATACATCTTTTTTCCAATTTTGAAAAAGAATAATCTCTGCACAAGAAAAAAAAGAAAAAACTCTTTTTTAAAAATTTGGATTTGGTCATTTTTTCTAATCATTTTTATTGAAATTATTTTTACAAAAACCTTATAGATAAGTATATATTCTGCAAAATAATTTAAAAATATAAATCAGTGATCAGTTTAAATAGTTTTTAATCAATTAAATTGATTGTTAACTAGAAATAAAATTGAGACAGTTTAGATCCTGTTTCGAATCGAATTCACTATGGCTAAATTTAACCAGATCCAAATTTCTTGACTCTTTTCGAATCTAACATAACTAAGACTGATCAAATCTACTTTTCTTAATTTTTTTCAAAAACTATTTAAAGCTATAAATTGAACAGTTCAATCATATAAATAAACAATTGAATTTTCATTGTACACAGTTTTTGTAGTTTTTTTTTTTTCTAAAAAATCATTTATAATAAAACTTTTCGAACAATTTTTCATTTCAATTTTCCTTTTGTTTATAATAAACTGATTTAAAAATAAACAAACATACTAATTATAAATAATTTATAATTATATAAAATTATCAAAAACTATCAACAAGATCAGAAATTGTATCAATATCAATTTGCTCATGATTCATGTCATCCAATTGATTGTCATCTGATGAAACTTCATCATCATCAAAATGAATATTATTTTTACAATAATAAAAATAAATATTTTCCAATAACATAATAAAAAATGCAATAATTATTCCACCAATAAGTAAAAAAATTGCTGGATTAAATTGTTCAATTGGAACAGGATTTGGTTTTGAACTATGACTTTCAGGACATTTTGGTTTTTGATGATGCCATATTTTACGTAGACGATCAGCAATTCCAGTTTCAACAATTTTTCTTAATCTATCAAAAATTAATTAATTAATTAATTCAATTTAATTAAATTATATATCAATATTTTATCTATAACTTACCCATAAATTATCATTTTTTTAAATGGTGATTTTTTGCTTGTTACAAGAGTTACTTTTCGTGGAGGCAACATTTCAACTTCATGTAATTCACAAATTTCATCTTCTTCAAAAGTATCCTTAAATAATAATTAAACTTCATATATAATCATAACAAAATAATCAAAATATTACCTCAATAACTTTATATGCTGTTGCAGGATCAATATGAAATGCAAATCCACCTTGTTTAACTTTTTTCATACCTTCAATTGCTGAATAATATCCACCATTTGGTCTTTTTTTTGTTGGTTTAATTTTAGCATTCCAAAATCTATCATCTACTGGATTTGTACTTGTCTATAATAAAATTATATAAATAACATAACAAATATAATTGATCAATAATTAATCATACAATAATTTGTTTTCTTACAGCAAAATAATCATGATGATAAGCAACATCTTCAAGTGCACATTCAAGATTACTGTCAGTAAGATTTTCCATTGAATTTAACCAACGTGGTCGAGCTGCCAATAATGATCCAACAATACTAGCTGAATAAAATTGATAAAGTAATAATCCCCATATAAATAATGAAAAAAATATAATTCTTCCTGATATAATTGATGGACCATTACTCAATCCTTGTTGTGAAATTGCAGCCATTGTAATAAGACCAGTTTCTGATGCTGGTGTTGTTACTAAATTTCCACTTGATTCATTCAAATTATCATAATAAATTTCAATTTTTAATGATAATAATAATAATAACCAATATATAAATCCAACAATTAATATTGCATACCATAATTTATATGTAAATGGTTTAAGAAAATGATTTTTTAATGAATTATCAATTGGATGACGAAATATAAAATTTGGTTTAACAATCCATGTTTCAACTGTAAATTCACATACAGATAATCTTTCTATTTTATATTGAAATGGTGATATACTTATGTCAACTTGTCCTGATAACATATCACCAATGATACCATTAAAAGTACCATTTACAAGATAACCCCATGTTTTAGCAATATTTAAATTTATTGTAAAATTAAACATATCTTTAAGTTGTTGTCCTAATGCATAATGATATCTTGTCATTGTGTCAAAATGAAGATTTTCTCTGCTATTCATATAAATTTGTAAATTTGGTAATGGTGGATTTATCAACTGTTGATTAAACAAAACTTTAATATAATATTTATTTATAAAATTTTATTAAATGTCTGTATTGATTTATCAGAATTTACTTACTGCACATGAAAAATTTAAAGTTAAAAGATTAAAATTTGCTCTTCTAGAATATTTGTATTGTGTCAATTTATTTTCTAAACCAATTGATGAATTCCATTGTCCTTTGTACGTGACATTTAGAGTACCACCATGACGATAACTTGGATTGTATACATCGTACATTTTAAATGTATCTTGGTCACGTATTGCAATTGTTAATTCTGATTCTACTGTTAGAGGTAAATTACGAATTGATTCAGTCATTGATAATGAGGTTTTCGTGTGAAGCAACCAAATATAAGATTCATTAAACACCAGTTGATTGGAAAACTATTTTTTTTAATTGATTAGTTTTTTTTTTTTTTTTTCTATCAATTATTATTGGAAAAATAATTTTTTAACTGTAAGTTTTATTTTTCTGTGTATTTTTATCACTTTATGCTAAATTTTTTTCAGGTTTTTTTATCTACAGTAGTAATTTTTGAATGTTTTTGAATTAATTGTTTTAATTACTATCAATTTATTAAATTTTTTTGAGCTTTTTGAATATGTCACTCTGTAGCATCATGTTTCATCACTTTTTACAATCTTAAAAATATAAATCAGGGGCTATTTATCAAGGTTTTTAATGACACCATGACTGCCAAATGACAGTTGACTTGTTCTTTTTTATCAATGACTTTTTAAATAACTGCCAAAATAATTTTAACTTTGACATTTATTATTATTAATTGTTTATTTATAATTAGTAATTATTTATATATTAAAAATATTATTTTTTTAAATCATCATATTATAAAAAGTACACGTGACTGTATTTTATTCGCAATCTTATTGATCTAAATTTGAAAGTTTTTTCAATACGAAAAATTTAGAATTTGTATTAGGCAAGTATAATGACCAAAGAGGTATTCGAATTTTTTTTTTTTTTTGAAAAAAATTTTAAATTTTTATTAGGCAAATATAATAACTGAAAAGGTATTTGAATTTGTTTGAAACTGAAGAAATACCTCAAAATTGTTGTCGAAAATATTTCGAGTTGTATCAGGGTTATAGAACTCAAAAAGAAGTATTCGATGCATTTTCTCTTTTTTTTCTATCATTAATATTTTTCAAAAAAACTCGGAAACATATCAGGTTGTATCAGGGTTATAGAACTTGGAAAGAGGTATTCAGTGCATTTTTTATTTTTTTTCTAGAATCAGGATTTTTCGAAAAAAAAATTATGATGTCTTTAAAAAATATTAGAAAAATACGGGGTTGTAACAGGGTTATAGAACTCGAGAAGAAGTATTTGATGCGTTTTCTACTTTTTTTCTAGAATCAAGATTTTTCAGATAAAATCCTTAGCACCTTTAAAAAAAATCAGAGAAATATGGGGTTGTATCAGGGTTATAGAACTTGAAAAGAGGTATTTGATGCATTTTCTACTTTTTTTCTAGGAACAATATATTTTTTGATATATTGATAGTAATACATCTCAAAATTTATCGAAAAAAATTTCAAATTTGTATCAGGCGAATATAATGATCGAAGAGGAATTCGAATTTTTTCTTTGAAAAAATTTTGAATTTTTATTAGGCAAATATAATGATCAAAGAGGTATTCGAATTTTTTTTTTTGAAAAATTTTTGAATTTGTATTAGGCAAATATAGTGATCAAAGAGGTATTCGACCTGTAGAAAATTATCGAAAAACTTCACATGTTCTATCATCCTGTTATAATTTAAACAGTTTCTAAAAAATAACTTATTTATTTTTAATTATTATAATATTTTTTTTTTGTTTTGTCGATTTTTCAATAATAATAATAAAAATCATTGCCTGTTTGATCTCATTTAGAGCCAAAGGTGTGTAATCGGCCTCTTTAAAACAAAAAATTCAAAAATTATCAAAGTTAATTGTCAAAGTTAAAAAAATATTGTAAATAAAAAAAAAATATAAAAGATCTACACAGAGAAAATAAACAGCTACAGATAAAAAATTATCAAAAATATCAATTAAAAACAAACCTTATCAAGAATAATACTGCTAAATGGACAATCATAATCTAAAAATACACCAACATGATAATAATTAACTCGTAAAATATCTTCAATTTTATTCTGAAGTGTTGATGAAATTTTAATATACGAAACAACTGTATCAAGTTCCATAATACTACGTATATATTTCAATGAATCTATAAATTTAAAATTAAAAAATCTTCTTATTTACTTTATTTCAATGAAATAATATATTATAATTCAAAAAAGTCCATCCGTCCAACTTAAAATATGAAACAGTACAAAACCTCATTTGAAATTTACCATTCAAATTATTAAATAAAATAAATTATAAATCAACATTTTAAAACACAAAATCCAAATGCAAATAAATAAATAATTAATAAATAAAAAACAATAAAATTTTAAAGACCAGATGTATACTTTTTTAATTATTAATTTGAATAAATATGAATAACAAAATAATATTTTAATAAAATTTCAACAAACCAATTTCATTCCAACATGCAAAAACAACAACATGATGTACATTAAATTCATCAAAAAAATTTTTTGTAAATTTTTGAAGAAACAAATTTCCATGACACAATTGAACAATCGATAATAATAATAATAAATTTATCTTCATTGTACTTACATACTGTGGTTACTTTAATATTTGACTTGGCTTATATTCCAACAAACTCATGTACTTATTTTAGAAATAATAATTTAATAATAATTTATGCAAAGTGCAACTCTATTTTATATATATTTACTATTTCATTAACTGGCATATCGTGACTCGTTAAATAACAGTAATTTTTTAACTCATATTATATCAAATTTATATGTTCAAATTAAGTATCACTGTGTATCAAATTTATTTTTCATATAGATAAATGTACATTTTACAAAAATAATTGACCTTAAATTTATACTTTATTTGCATTCAAATAACATGTGACATTTAGTTGTTATATTGAATACAGAATGACTTTATTTTTCATTTATTTATTGACGAATTTTTTTTAAATAAGCTGAAGGTAGAATTATTTTTATAGATTTTTTTGAATTGGCTAGATGAGAATTTAATAATTTTTTTTTAACTAAAAAATGATAATACAGTTGATTGGAAATTTGACATAAATTTTTGTGCAAGTTAGTGTGATTTGTAGTTATTTTTGCAATTTTTTTTTTTGAGATTTATAATTTTTGTACGAGTTTGAAAACATGATAGTTTTTTAGAACAAATATTTGAAGCATTTTTTAAATTTATCAAAAAATTATTAAAAAAAAACTCTACATTTCATCGAGTCGTCTACAAAAAAAAAAAGTCAATCGTAATTCTTCTCTGTACTTATTTTTTATTTCTATAAAATAAAATTAATAAATATATTTCAAAAATAATTAAAGAAAATATAAACAGTAATATTATTTTTTGTTAAAAAATTTTCATCAAATATTTTTAAAATTTAGGCTTCATTTATTTTGAAAAAAAAATTAATTAATTAAAAAAATATTTGTAATAATTAAAAATATCAATAATAAACTTTGAAAATATACACAATTTTATTTGATTAATGCTCATTGTACTTGTCTTAAAATTAAATGAATATAAATTATTATCTTGTAATAAAATTTGATAAACTTATTTCAATTTTTGACATTAAATGTTATTAAATTCATTAATTATTAACTCATTAATTTAGTTATTTCAACCTTAATCAATCCAATTAAAAATCCAATAAAAAACGAGTCTAAAAAAATATAAAAATCTGAAAAAAATATAAATTCATCGTTAGCAAATCGTGCACATAAATTTTTAAATAAATGAGCAAAAAAAAAAATAAATTTTACAGTTGTAATTGAAAAAATTTTAAAAGCAGCTGCTTTTTTTTTTTTGTTGAGTGCTTTGTAAATATGTGACCTTAATTATCTACATCTTTTGGATTAAAAAAAATATCATCAAGTAGATCAGTTATTTTTATTAGTTTTCAACCAAAATTTCAAGAGTACTTTTACTGAAATGACACTATGAAAATAAATAAAACATGTAAAATTAAAGTGAAAAAAATATATATAAATTACATTAAAATTACATTGAAAATAAATTTAAATTATAATTAAATTCAGTGATTATTGATCTTAAATTGATGAAAAAACTACATAAAATTTATCAACGTAAGAATAAAAACACATTGAGAAATGCAAACACTGAAATTACTATATTCAATCACCATTTTAAACAAAATTTAAAATAATTATTTTTATCATTGTTTGTTTTTAGATAATGGAAAATTGAATTTACATAAATCATTGAGTCTTTCAACTATTGGATCAATATTTTTTTTAAATAGATGTATGAAGGTAAGTTTACACCGGATGTCCCAATAATTGAGTATATTTTTTATGAAAAAAAATTTATAATTTGTAATTATTAATTACCATTTAATACGATGAAACTTTTATTGTAATTTTATCGACTGTCAAATACCTGGCAATCATGACAGTCATGACAGCCATATGAAAGTCAAAATGATTTTTGTTTTTATTATTATGTTTTTGACATTCAACAATGTATTATTAAATGCAATTATATTTAAATTAAAAATGATAAAATTAAACAAAAATAATAAATAATAAAAATTGTTAATAAATAATAATAATAATTATTAATAAAATCATTAACAATGACTTGATAATTTTACTATTTATTTTGTCAATTATTTATTATTATTTAATTATATTTATTTCGAAAATTATAAAATAATATTTTTAATAAATAAATAATTACTTATTATAAATAAACAATTAATAATATTAAATGTCAAAGTTAAAATTATTTTTGCAGTTATTTAAAAAGTCATTGATGAAAAAGTAC
Organism: Lysiphlebus fabarum; assembly: GCA_011426435.1. Taxonomy (NCBI): domain Eukaryota; kingdom Metazoa; phylum Arthropoda; class Insecta; order Hymenoptera; family Braconidae; genus Lysiphlebus; species Lysiphlebus fabarum. The sequence continues at coordinate 69,536 of WSYQ01001234.1, forward strand.
AAGTCAACTGTCATTTGGCAGTCATGGTGTCATTCAAAACCTTCTTAAAAATGACAATAATTTATATTCTCTGATAGTTTATGTAATTTAAATCAATTTTTAATATAATTTATGTAAATATCTAATAAATAGCTACTTGGAAATATAGATCCATCAATCAAATATTTTTATTTACCTATTATAAATACTTTAACTGAAAAATTAAGTAAGAATAATTGTTTTTGTATATATCTACATCCATGATTGATTGATTTATTAGTTAACTACTTAATTCTATTTGTAAGTAATATTAAATAAAATTTGTTTTGTTAAATTTATGAATTTCAATTGGATCATTATTGCCATTTTTAATGTCAAGAGTAAACTCTGCAACAACTATCAACTGACAATGACCTGGGTTGTCAATCATCAATTAAAGACCTTAATGATTCTGTGTACATCAACCATCTGCAATATTTATTGATGATCAAGGATCTACATATTATCTAACAATAAAAACAAATAAAAATTGATGTATAAATTCCAAATCAAAAGTTATAAATTATATAAATAAATATAAAATGTTCATTTAAATTTGTTTAAATAAAATGTATTTAAAATTTTTATTTTTTAATCAAAATATAATTAAGATTTATCTGTTTAATATAATTTAATTATCATTCAAATAAAATGACTTGTAATATAAATTTAAATAGAATATTCTACATTTTTTTAAATTTTTTTTTGCAACTTGTTAATAAAAATTTTGACTAATTTTTAATAATAAATTAACCAAATAATAACAATAAATTGACAATTTAAATGATTAATTATAAACGATTTTTAATTTAACAAATGTTAATTAATTACTTTTAATTTTTCAATGTTTATTGAAATTTTATAATTTTATGAAAAAATAAATCCCACTAATTCGTAAATTAAATTTTTTTTTTTTTTTTATTCATACAAAACAAAATATCTTATTTTATTTATAAAAACGTTGTGTTTGTTTCCAACAACCATGTAAATTTAAAAGTTTTTATATAAAAAAATTAATAAAATTTATCAACAAAATATCTAATTAAAATATCTAATAGCAAAATTATGATCCAAAATACATCATAAACTGTATAAAATTTTACTTAAAATTATATTTTTATATATTAAAGTTTAATAATCTCAAAGTTTGTTTAACTTAAAAGTTGATGATATGTGTTTATTCACACTGACACTAATGACAATTTTCATATAAATTATACAAAATTTAATAATTACATACTTTGTAAATGACATTGCTTATAATCATCATCAACAAATGTTTCTAATAAATATTAAATTTTCAACTTATAACAAACTTATACATATATAACAAAAAAATTTACAAAAATATTTTTATTAAAAAACAATTAAACAATAAAATAAATATAATTATTTTATAAATAAATAAATAAATAAATACAACAACCACATTAATAAACAAACAAATGTAAAAAAAAAATATAAAAATATCATAAAAAATAACAACAAAATTATGATAAACAATGTAAAAAAAGTCACGTTGTATTGTCAACTTCAGATTGAAGATAACGTCTTCGGTATGTTCCCTTGGGATCATATTTACTTGCAAGAATTTCAAATATTTTTGGCTCATATTTCCTTTAAACAAAAGAAAAAAAATAACAATGAATAAATTATTTAACAAACATTGCAATATTTTTTTATTACTACAAAAAAAAAAGACAATAAAAATTTTTTTTTTTTTTGCAAATTAACAATAGTTATTTATTGAATTGACATGTTCAAGTTGAGTTAAGTCATTTCCGTTTCAATAAAATAATTACATATAATTCTCACGTTTTTTAATAATTATTTGTCATTAAAAAATTTATTATTACCTCAAGTATTTTATAACTTTAATTCCTCCATCAATTTGACTTTTTGAACATTTTGAACATTCTGTTTTTAATGCTTCTGGTAAATTTTCTAATAAAAAAATTAATAAAAATTAAAATAAATATAAAATTTAAAAATTAATATATAATTAATTAATTATATATTTTAAACTTACTTTTAAGTACTTGTCCATCTGGTGGACATGGTCCTTTATTAATAAGACAATTAAAATAATATCTAAGAAGTCTTTTGTTATCTAATATTTTATCTAAATTCATTTTATCCCATCTTGTATTATAATGTTCTTTTTTAACCCAAATATTACAATTAATATATGATGATAATATTGTTAATATTAAAAAAAATATAAACACAAACTTTCGTTCATACATTTCACTTGGAAATAAATTTATTTTAAGAATAAAACGAGTCTTTATACAATCCCTTCCTCTTATTTTACCACTTTATATATATTTTTTTTTTATAAAAATATAATCACACACATTTCTCTTGAAATAAAAGATATTTAGCATTTTAATTTCTCCAAACATTTAATATTTTTAATTTTTATATACAACATTTTATAAATAAATCAATTTATATATATATTTTTAGACAAAATGTGAATGATAAAAAAACAACTGTTGTATGTTTTGTGTAGATAAATAAAAGAAGATGATTTGTAAAGGCGTAAAGATGTTATTTATGATAATAATAAACAATAAATGTAATTAGGCATAACATGACCTCGAATAGAAAATTACAGTTTAATTGTTTTTTTTTTTTTTTTTTGATTGAGGTCTTTTGATTGATAGAAGGGAAAAGACACAATTGTTAATTGTATATTTATTTTTAAAATAAAATCAATGAGGTAATAAAATTTTATTTACAATTTAAAAAATATATATGTTTTTCTATTTTATTTTTATAATAACCACATTTGAAAGAATCTTGATTGAATACTTATGTTTTTGCGGAAAATTTATTAATGGAGAATTCATGTACCGTTAGAAAGACTTCCTTATTATTATTTATTTATTTTTTTTTGACCTAGTTTATTTTTTTTTATCAAGTATGTGACCTCTTTTAATATCACCTCATTTTATATTTAATAAATTATTATATTTTATTTTTTTAATCAGCTGTTTGATGTGTATTATTGAATTTTTATTTGTATTTTTTTTTTTAATTGTCAAAAATTAATCAACAGTTGTTTAATAAATTTTCAGATTTTGCCGACTCTTGGTTGTATTGAAAACTGTCATGATATTGTGAACAGTTGGTAAATTAACTTTTATTTATTGATAAAAATTGATAAATTTATAATTGAATATTTCAATTGAGTACAAGTAAAATAAATATAATTTTTTTGTATTTTTATGTTTCATTTTTATAGTAATTCATATTGATTTTATCAATCCAGTGTATAATTATTGAAACAATAAATTTTTAATATGAAAATTTATATGGATGAAAGAATATTAAATAACTGTTATTTTAATATTTTTATAATTTATAAGTTTATATATTTATAAACATGCGCAATGTGATTTTAGTATTTGATAACGTAGTCATGGTTTCAGTAGAAATGATACAATCAATCAATCATCATCGAGATTTTTTATTAAATCATCATAAAAATATATCCAGGTATTAGTTTATATAGTGATTGAATTGATAAAATTTGTTTGATAATAATTTTACAAATTTATTCAGTTAAACAAGAAAGAATAAAATTTTAAATTTGCATATTTTTTTTTGACATGAGTATTAATTATAAATTTAATTACAAATTTATCAAAGAATTATTATAATAATTTTAATGACTAATTGAAGACAGTTAATTAAACTATTGAACAATGTCATCAAAAAATCAGCTTAAAAATTATAAATTAATTTAATTTAATTTTAATAAAATTAAAGATCAAACACAATTAATAAATTAAATTGAATAACAACTTAAACACTTGTAAAAATATTTATCAACATAACTATTTTTTACATTCATTCAAATTATAAATAATTAGCTAATTTTAATTAGAATGATTTTAATTGAATTTTTATAAGAATATTGTTTATTTGTTTATCATAATATTATTATTAAATCAAAATTTATACATTGTTTTGGCAAAAAATTAGTAACACAAGACTGTGATTAAAAAATTTTAAATAATGATAAATTAAACTGAATAAAATTTATAGAGTATATAAAAATATAAATTGTACTGTAAAATACAAAATAAAAAAAAAAAAAAAATAATAGTGTTTAAAATTTGGAGCAAATATTTCCAGGTACAGAATGAGCAAGGATCACTTGCTCGTTCTGTTCCAGGAGATATTTGCACCCAACTAATAGATATACTTATTTGTAAGTGATGATCATTGATTCAATTTGGATTTTATATTTTTTACACATACGAGGTACTTCCATTATACATTATGGATATATGAACTGAAAACCTCAAGTACCATAGGCATATGGCTTGACAGGTAAACCATTGTTAAGTTCACATAAATATCATGATAAAGATTAAAAATAAATACACTTACAACAAAAGAATAAAAAAATACATTTACTCATATATTTTTTGATTATTTATAAATTAGAAAAATAATAATTTACATGTTAATCATATATCATTTTGATTATATAATCAAGTAATAAATTGATTAAAATTCAATCAAAAGTTTTGCACATTACTGCATTATTATGATGTTTTTCTACGTTTTTCTTATTAAATATTTATATATTAAATTATCGAAAGAAAATAAGTACATCATAAAAAGATTCTTTTAAAAAAAAATTAACAAAAAGTTTTAAAGTTTTTCATGTGAGTCTTAAAATGATATATCAATGACATTTTTTGTTTTGTTTTATTTATTTTTTGTATAGAATAATGATCATTTTGAAAGATTGATAAAATAAAATATAAAAATTATAACAATTGAAATACTTTTTTGATCTTTTTCAATTTTTAATATAATAGATTTAAAAAATATATCTGAGATAAAAGATACTTTATCTCAATGCAATCACCATCATCTCAACCACCATCAACATTTAAATTTTATTCATCTTTACTATAATTTTTTAATAATAAAAACTCATCTATGAGTCATTATGACTCATCATTAATACATTTTTAATTTTTTTTATTGTTTTATTTTTAATAAATAATCTTGTGATCGATTTTAATATTCTTTCAATCATTGCCATGTAAATATAAAACGTTTGAATATATAAATTGATTACTCAGTTAATTTTCTTATTCAAAAAAAATTCTTCAGCTGATTAGTATTACAACCTAGGGAATTTTTATAAACAAATTACAATAAATATTTGAAAATTTTGAGAAAGATTTGTAGGTTTTTTTGGAGCTAGTATAAATAAATTGAATAAAACAAAACAAAAAAATTAATTTCAAAAAAATTTCATGTTGAAAAAAGTACTTGAAAAAATGTTAAAAAAATGTTTAACTAAGTATTTAAATTTTTAACACTTTTTTAAGTATTTTTTTCAACATGGAATTTTTTTAAAAATACTTAATAAAGTGTTGAAATTTTCAATACTATTTTCAAATATTTTTTAAGTACTTTTTACAACATGAAATTTTTTTGAAATTAATTTTTTTAATTTTATTTAATTTAATTTATTTATGGTAATTCCAATGAAACCTATACAAATTCTTCCCAAAACTTTAAAAGTTTTATTAAATTTATTTATAAAAATTAACTAGATTGTCATAGACAATAAATAAATCCAAAAAATCCAGCAAACATTCTGGCCTTGATGATCATATATTTTATAAAAACTGATACAAAAAAAAGCCACTTTAATTGTTTACAAAAAATTATTTTCATCTCTAATTTTTCTCTTTTATCATCACTGATATTAGTAAATTTATCAATCATACAATATTCATTTAAAATATTAAATATTTATAAAAAAAAAAATATTCTTTTCTATAAAAAATTTCATTAAAATTATGCAACAAATTTTTTTTTTATCTCAACATAAATTACAACAGCTAATCAGCTAAACAGTAGATAGATTATTATCTACTTCAATAAACAATAAATCACATGTTTTTAAATCGAAAAAAAAATTATCACGATAAAAAAAAATTTTTATTTTCATAATTTTAATTATTTTAAAAAGATAATAGATGTATTTATCATTTTTTTTTTTTTTGCTAGTTACAAATTATAAAAAATACAATCATTTAATATTCATGAATTAATAAAAAAAAAAATGTTTGTCGTATTTTAACTATTACTATATAAAACAATAAAAAAAATGGAATGATATTTAGTCTAAACTAAACTTGAATTATATATTTTTTATATATTTTTTTTATATTTTTTATAATGCATAATCTTTGTGTCTGATAAAAATTGATGTTAATTATAATTAACGATGATCAAAAGATTACCTAAGTCATTTAACATATTGCAATATCATCATGAAAATTAAATATTTAAAAAAATAAAACTAAAATTATAAAATTACTAAAAGAACATGTCAATATTAATTTTACAAAATAATTGTATATTTATTTAAATTTGATTGACATAGTATAAAATTAAGACAGTAATATAATACAATATTAAAAAACTTAATTATATTTTATGTCAATCAAATAATATTTAAAAAATTCTATATATACACATGAATAAATAAAAAATAAATCAAATACAGTTTTTTTTATAAATAAAGTTGAAGATAGATAATATATTTATCAGTCATGAAGTGTTTGATAGTTTTTTTTGTAGCTACTTTGCTAATTGTTAAATTAATAAATTGTCAAGAAAAATATACAGATAAATATGATGACATTATGAATGTCGAAGAAATTCTTATTAATGATGTTGAAAGAAATTCATATTATAATTGTTTTATGGATACTGCACCTTGTCCAAATGAAGCTGCAGAATATTTTAAGGGTATGTTTTTTTTTTAATAATATAATATTGATAAATTAATTTAAAAAATAATATTTATGATGAGGAATTTTTAGATTTATTTATTGTCTATGACAACCTAGATAATTTTTATAAATATAAATCTAAAAAATTAAAAACTAAATTTTATAATTTTAGTTTTATTTTTTTAAATATTTAATTTTCATGATGATATATTGCAATATGTTAAATGACTTAGGTAATCTTTTGATCATCGTTAATTATAATTAACATCAATTTTTATCAGACAAAAAGATTATGCATTATAAAAAATATAAAAAAAATATATAAAAAATATATAATTCAAGTTTAGTTTAGACTAAATATCATTCCATTTTTTTTATTGTTTTATATAGTAATAGTTAAAATACGACAAACATTTTTTTTTTTATTAATTCATGAATATTAAATGATTGTATTTTTTATAATTTGTAACTAGCAAAAAAAAAAAAATGATAAATACATCTATTATCTTTTTAAAATATTTAAAATTATGAAAATAAAAATTTTTTTTTATCGTGATAATTTATTTTTCGATTTAAAAACATGTGATTTATTGTTTATTGAAGTAGATAATAATTTATCTACTGTTTAGCTGATTAGCTGTTATAATTTATGTTGAGATAAAAAAAAAATTTGCTGCATAATTTTAATGAAATTTTTTATAGAAAAGACTTTTTTTTTTTTTATAAATATTTAATATTTTAAATGAATTATGTATGATTGATAAATTTACTAATATCAGTGATGATGAAAGAGAAAAATTAGAGATGAAAATAATTTTTTGTAAACAATTTAAAGTGGCTTTTTTTTGTATCAGTTTTTATAAAATATATCATCATCAAGGCCAGAATGTTTGCTGGATTTTTTAGATTTATTTATTGTCTATGACAACCTAGGTAAATTTTATAAATAAATCTAATAAAAATTTAAAAGATTTGGGAAAGATTTGTATAGGTTTCATTGAAATTATCATAAATAAATTAAATTAAATAAAATTAAAAAAATTAATTTCAAAAAAATTTCATGTTGTAAAAAGTACTTAAAAAATATTTGAAAATAGTATTGAAAATTTCAACACTTTATTAAGTATTTTTAAAAAAATTCCATGTTGAAAAAAATACTTAAAAAAGTGTTGAAAATTTAAATACTTAGTTAAACATTTTTTTAACATTTTTTCAAGTACTTTTTTCAACATGAAATTTTTTTGAAATTAATTTTTTTGTTTTGTTTCATTCAATTTATTTATACTAGCTCCAAAAAAACCTACAAATCTTTCCCAGAATTTTCAAATATTTATTGTAATTTGTTTATAAAAATTCCCTAAATTGTCATAAACACTAAATAAATTCAAAAAATCCAGCAAACATCCTGGCCTTGATGGTCAGTAAAATTTATGATGATAAATAATGAACATAAATTGAAGACTTGATAAATAAATATATAAATTTATCACGTATATTTTTACTGATTTTTAAAGCTAAATAGAGTATCACTTTACTAATTTTTATAAAATTAAAAAAAGAAAACAAAAAACTGTTGTAAAATTTAATTCTATCAACTCGATGAATTTTGATAAAACAAAATAAATTTTAATAATAAAAATTCATTTTGTATCAAATTAAACTTAAAATTATTTTACAATTTAATAATTAAAATTTAAAAAAAATATATACTACTTTTATTACAATTTTTTAGATCGTTATAAAAAATTATTTAGAATTAAATTTACATGAAAGAAAAAAAAACATTTATTACATTGTATTTCTTGAAACAAATAAAAAATAATTAGTTGATAAATTTAACATTGATTAAAAAAATTATAAATAATATATAAATTTTTTATTAATTTAATTTTTTTCGTTTTTTAAGGAAATATGGCTGAAGCAGTTGTCACATCTTGTTCACGATGCACCAAATGGCAAATATCAGCATTTGATAAAATAGCTGCATGGTATTCTGAGCACGATGAAAATGCATGGAATGCATTTGTTACAAAATTTGTTGATGAAGCTAAAGCAAAAAATATAAAACCTCCATCATCAAAATAATTTATATAATTTATTATTATACAATTTTATTATTTTTTTTCTTTTTAAATATTAATTATGTTTGTTCAACTTGAGCTTGTTATGTCTTGTAATATTATTTAAATAAATATAAAATTTATTGCATCTAAAAAAAAAAAAAAAGGACTCAAAGTTTAATTAATTTTTTTTTTTTTAAACGTATTGTTTATTAGTTTTTTTTTATGTTATTATTGCTACAATCCACTTATGCATTTTAACTGATAAAACTGGATTCCAAAAGATTTTAAAAACTTTCCATTGAATGCATTTAGTGGAATATTTTTTTTCTTAAATACTTTATTTATAATAATTCATTTTAATAAATTAATTGATATTAATTAAATGATTAAGTAATCTATATTAAAAAAAAAATAATATAAAATTTATTGTGATAAGTCATCAGATGATTGAATGAAATGAATAAATTAAATATAAATTAATTAAACATGATGTAATTAAAAAATATAATAGTAAAAAAAAAAATTAATATTAATACATTAACTAGATAAAAAAAAATAAAATTAATTAATTAATTAATTTTTAAATTTTTGTAAAACTGTACAAATAAAACATTGACCGCTAATGCAGTTGTCCTTGATTAACTTCGCAGTATTTAAATTTTATTCTTCAAGGTTATCAAAAAAATATATTCAAGGTCACAGGGCAACTACCTCGATTATGTCCTTCGTACTCATTTTAGTTATTATATTTTTTTGATAACAAATTTTCCATAAATAAATTTATTATAATTTTATTATTTTTCTGTTTTTTTTTTTGCTTTTAATATGATCTCATTGACAAATATCATTCAATGTTTATTAAAAATTTAAATATATTAAAAATTATTCAATATTAATATTCAAGTAAAAATACAATTAATAATTGTCATTATAATTTTAATTCATAATTAACAATAAAATAAAGAAATAAAAAATATTTAAATGAATTTTTTATTGCAAATTGTTAGAAAATAATTTATTTAAATGACACTGAATTATTCATTATAAATGCAAAATAATAAAACTTTTTTTTTTTGTTTTACAATTTGTAAATTATGTTTTATAATTAAAATATTTTCATGATTATTTTAATAATTTTAAAATTGATAAAAAATTAATAAACAAATGCATAGATCCAGAAATCCTTTCACGAAGATTCCATTTCATTTGTGTCCTTCAAAAATCGTCAATGACATTCACGTATTAAACCACTCCATAGAGTATTTTTTTTTTTTTATTTTATAATTTAAAATTGAGAAAAAAATATTATTTTTTTTCTTATTTTTGTGACGTGAGTTGAATCAAATACCGGTATACAACTATAAATACCTCCAACAAGAAGAAAAATTATCTCAGAACTTGTTTGTACTTCCATTGTGAAAGAACTTAAATTATAAAAAAAAATATATTAATAGTTATTATAAATTAAGGAAATTTAAAAACAAAATAAACGAATATATATTAAAAAAAATGTTTCGTGAATTAATAATATTTGCACTTGTTGGATTGAGTGCAGTTTTTGCTAATGAATTATATTCAAATAAATATGATTATGTTGAGGTTGATGACATTCTTGCAAATCCACGTCAAAGAGAACAATATTACAAGTGTTTTATTGGAACAGGACCTTGTATAACTGCTGATGCAAAATTTTTTCAAGGTTTGTTTATAAAATAACAGTGAAATTTAAAAGAAAGAAAAAAAAAAAAAACTGTATTTTAATTTTAATAAATTATATATTTGTTTTAGAAAAATTTCCAGAAGCAATTGTCACTAAATGTTCAAAATGTACACCAAAACAATTGACAAGTTTTGATAAATTAACTGATTGGTATACAACAAATGAACCTGAAAAATATCAAGCTGTTGTTGCAAAAGCCCTGGACAGAATCAGCAAAAAATCTGGTTAATTAATAATCCATAAATGATAAATTACGTTATTAATTTTATTAATGGATATATAATAAAATAAAAATACAATTTTTGTAAATAAATATGTATATGAACCAATAAAAGTAAAAAAAAAAAAAAAATATAAATAATATAAATTATTTAAATAGTTTTTTAATTAATTTTATTTTTAACATTCATCAAATTGTTTAATAATTATTGTAAATAAATCATATTTTGTTATCAATTCTTTTCCAATATTTGATAATTCAAATTGTTTAATAATTTTTTTAACATCAGTTTTTTGATTTTGTGTCCAATTTACACAACTTGAATCAAGTATCTGCATCACAGCACCTTTAATATCATCAAAAAAATATATACAAAAATATAAAATATTAAAAAATAATAATTACTTACATTTAAATGCACTGCTATCTTCATTACATTGATTATCATCTGCTAAACAATTAACATAATGATGAACTAATCTTGTATTATTCAAGACTTTTTCAAAATTTAAACTATTAAATTTACTGAAATCACAATTTTCAGCAACAATAATTGTTAAAATATTTAATAAAATAATTAAAATAATGGTCTTCATTGTAATTTAACACAAATTAACTGAATAATATTTTTAATTTTACATCAATTTATATCAATTTATAACAAAGCAGTGTTATTTAACTTTTGATGATTTATTTTTGTTTTTATAGGAAATATTAAAGTGTTTTTTATTTAAAAAATTATATCTTTTTATTATTAATATTGTTTTATTTATAATGTCACGTTTTATTATTGTTTTAAATTAATTTTCTTTTTTGTAATTTGTTATTATAATTTGTTGTATTTCGTCTTTGTGATGTTGAAATAAAAAAATACCAGCTCATTTCATAATCATTTGATAAATTTTTTTTTTAGTTTTAACTGATTATTTTAATGAGTCACGTTTGTAAAAAAAAAAAAGAATAACTTTTTATATTAATTATTTAGAAATTATTATTAAAAAATTTCAAGAGCTTTCAAAAAATTTATAGTAAAGATTTTGAAACTTTGGAATTTCAAGTAATTTTAAATTAAAATTTCAAATAGTTTCGAGAAATTTTGATGATAGTAATGTAACAATTTAACTTTTGAAATTGTAAATTTTTTATTTTTAATAATCATATAATTAAAACAATATGAACTTGGAATTTTAGTTGAATTTTTTTTTATATTATTTAACTAAAATGTCAATGTCAAAACTGGTTAAATAAAGCACGTATACCAAAAAATTAAAAAAAAAAAAATATATGTTAATTTAGAGATAAATATTAACGTCACACAGCTAATTTTAGATTTAAATTAAATTATACAAAAAATTTAATGATAATGATTAAAAAAAAAATTATTTGATATACTTTTTTTATGATTTTATAACAATATTTTCAACTTTTTTATTTGATCTTGTATTTATTTTAGATTTTATTATTTTACAAAACATAATTGTTATAATTTTAAATTAATTATTAATATAAACTTTAGAAAATTTATTTGATTTTATGTATCTGAATTAAATTGACACCATGTCTATTTAACTTAAAAAATATAATTTATTTTAATTTATCAGCATAATAATAAGGAAAATATTTAAATAAACAATTATTTGGATCAAATTTTTTTTTAAATTCTAAATAAATAGAATCACTTTGTTTTACACGTGTCATTATTGCAGCAAATATATTTTTTTGTTTTTTTGTACATTTTCTACAATGTGTATTAACAGCTTCAGGTAATATATCTGTTGATAAAAAACAAAACTAATTAAAATATTATAAAATTAAAAATTATATACATACCTCTAAAAAATTCTGTTGATTGTGAACATAATGATTTATGCAAAAGACAATTTGTCAACTTTGTAAATTCTCTGTTATTATTTAAAATAAGATTATAATGAAGATCATCATAAAAATTTGAATAATAATCTTGACCACATACAAAAACTCCAACTAATGTTATAAATTTTATCAAAATAATATTCATATTTAGCTGTTGAATAAAAATATGATTGATGAATCATCAATAATTAATTATTTATTCGAAAAATAATAGTTACACTCACGTTTTATTCCAAGAAATCAAGTTGATAATATTAAGTTAAATCATTTGCTGAGTATCTTTTTATACTTTTTTATTATTTAATCTTGATCAAGTAAATTAAATTTGCATAATTTAAAAATTTAAAAAGATAAGAAAAATAAACAACAATGACCCAGAAAATGAATTGCTTAAAAAAAGTCTAATTAATATTTGTAAAACATCAAAAACATGAATATATTAACTTGATTTATTCTAATTTTTTATAATTATATCAAATAATAGTAATAAAGATTCAAGTTTATTGTAAAATATCAATTTAAAAGTAAAACGTACAGATATATTTTTAATATTTAAATATAAAAATAATACCAGTGTTAACAATATTGAAAAAAAAAATACAAATAATCTAAAAATAATATTAGTTTAATTTACAATTAATTTAATTTTTTTTTTTTAACATTATAATATGTGTAATTTTGTTATTATTATTAATTAAAAACTATTAAAAATTTAACAATTTAAACAAAAAAAAAAAAAAATTTATTTATAAAAATATTTAATTAACATTAAACTTGTGATTAATTTTCCACAGATATTCGTGTTTGATCAGAATTATTATTGTTGATTATCCAGCATTCCATAATCCTAGAAAGATTTATATTTTATAAGCATTTTTTTTTTTTCTATTCAAAGTCAAATTAACTTGTTTTTTATTTATATAAAAAAATGTTAAAAAAAAAAATAAATCCATAATTTTATTTATTAATAAACTACATAATTTTTTGTGCAAAATTTTTTATAAAAATATGCAATGATTTTTTAATTGGTGCTCAAATGAAAAAGTGAAATAACTTTATTATTTAAATCAACAAAAAATATTAATTTTATTTAGTTGGTTAGTTTACCAATGTTTTTTTTATAATGATTATTTTTTTTTATTTTTATATTTTTAAATGTTAATTTATATTAAGACGTCGTCTTGTGTACCTTCATGGCAGCTTTAAATCCAACTGTTGCAAGCACACCCAAACCAAACATTAAAAGATGTGGTAAATATTTAATTCCAGGTATGTCTGGACGTTTGTCTATAAGCATCTTTAAGAATGTTAATTTTTTTTCAGAATACGGTGGATATCTGGATCTGTTAAAACAAAAATAAGTTATTAATTATTTCGATTTTTTATAATTACAAATGGGAGAGATCATTTCGAAATAAATTTATTAAAGAAAATACTTTTTATAAACTCACTGAGTTGAGAAAAAAATAAAAAAATATTATAATAAATTCAAATGAAAAAAAAAAAGAAGAATATAGATAATTTGCTAAGCAAAAATCAATAATTATTTCTTCAAATCTTTAATTGAATAATTTTTTATAAATTTTTATATTTTTTAAAAATGAAAATAAAAATAAATAAATAAATATTATCCTTACGAAGCCAGTGTTTCTCCAATGATGTTGAAGTCCTTGACTAGAACAGCTTTTTTATGGCAAAATGTGTCATATGTAAGTTGACCGTGATAAGCACCCATTCCAGATGCACCAACACCTCCAAATGGTAATGTATCAACTAAAAAAAAAAAAAATTATAGTCGTTTTTTTTCATTGCAGATGAAAATTTTAATACATAAAATTATCAAATTTGTGAATAAAAAAGTGTAAATTTATGTAAATGAATTGAGAGTATTAAAAGTTATTAATGATAATAAGTAGACATAAAATTTAATATTATTTTAATTTATAAATTTTATCTTTAGTACTTTTTTCATACTGATAAAACTGTCATTGAACTGTAATCTATTTTTATAACTTTTAAAGTTAGTAAAATAAACAATCTTTATAAATAAATATATAATTTTTTAAGTTTATTAAATAAATCTTTTAATTATCCTAAAAATTTCTTCAGTTTATAAAAAAAACAAAAACATATAATTAGGAAGTTTTTTATATTTCAAACAGATAAACAAACAACTTTGAATAATTTTTTTATCAATAAATAAAAAAATACTAAGAAAAAATAATATTTTAATAAAAAATGTAAATAAATAATAATAAAGTTATATAAAACATATTATTCAAAACGGAAATGATTTTGAAAAAAAAAATATAAAATAAAATTATATAAATGACTAATATGTTATTAAAAAAGAAAAAAAATAAAGAATAATTAATTATGTAAAATTTTCAAATATAAATAATTAATATTTACCACAATATTGCATCAATGTGTCATTTACACAAACAGCACCACTACGAGTTTGACTAATTAATAATTCTCGTACACTTTTGTCCTTGGTAAATATATAAAATGTAAGAGGATGATCACTGAATAATAAATATAAAATTAATTATTATTTCTATCAATAAAACAATATAATAAATAATTATTACCGTTGATTAATAAGACTTATTGCTTCATATGCATTATTAATTGTAATAATTGGTAATATTGGTCCAAATATTTCTTCTTGCATAATTGGATCTGTAAATTTAACATCAGCCAGGATTGTTGGTGAAATAAAACGTTCTGATGAATCAGTTTGACCACCAACAGCAATTCTTCCATTACCATTCAAAAAATTTGTCAAACGTCTTGATAAATAAAAATTTAAAATAATAATTATAATTATAAAAATTATTATTAAAATTATAATTAAATATATAAATAAACTTACTGATAATGATTATTACTAACAATACGACATAAATCTGGACTTTCTTTTAAATTATCACCATAAAATTCTTTGATAATTTTTTTAGCTTCTTCAATAAATTTATCTTGAACATCTTTGGTACATAATAGATAATCAGGAGCAATACAAGTTTGTCCAACATTTGCAAATTTACCCCAAATAATACGTTTTACTGCAAGTGGAAAATCTACTGTACTGTCAATATAAACTGGACTAAAAAAATAAATTATATAAATTTAATAAAAAAAAACATACAATTATAAAAAGAAAAAAATAATTATTTTTAATTACCTTTTACCACCAAGTTCTAATGTAACTGGTGTTAAATATTTATTTGCAGCTTCACGTACAATTTTACCAACATTTGTTGAACCAGTATAAAAAATATAATCAAAATGTTGTTTTAATAATTCAGTTGTTTCTTTAACACCACCAGTAACAACATGATAACATTCCTAATTTAAAAAATAATTAAAATAAATATATAAAAACATATAATTATTATTAAAAAATGTAATTTAATTATTGAATGGTACCTTATCTAAATATTGAGGAATTAAATTTGCTAATAATTCTGATACAGCAACTGATATTTCTGATGGTTTTAAAATAGCACAATTACCAGCAGCAATTGCACCAAGTAATGGTACCAAAGTTAGTTGTATTGGATAATTCCAAGCACCAATTATAAGAACAACACCATATGGATCTTTATGAATTTCAACTGAATCCAACCAGTTAACAAAAACTTTTGTTGGCTATTTTAATAATTTGATAATATAAATATTATAAACAACTATTTTTTTATTAATACATATTTAAATATATAAAATAATTTTACCTTTTCAACTGATGACCATTTGTTAATGTTCATTAACATTAATTTAATTTCACCAAGTGTATATTCAATTTCAAATATTTGAGATTCAAATCTACACTGTAAACAAAAATATATTTATAATTATAATTTTTTTTCTATTTTATTAAATTAATTTTATAAATTATAATACCTTTTTTAAATCTGCATTTAATGCTGATTCAATTTGAGCTGAATTATCTTGAATCATTTTTTTCAATTGATTTAATTGTTGTATTCTCCATTTTAATGATTTTGTTTTACCACTCATAAATGTATCTCTTGTTTGTTGAATAAGCTGATACAATAATATAAAAAAACAAATGACACATTAAAAAATAATTGTAGCAATATAAAAAAAATAATAATATCAAAAGGAAAAAAATAGTTATTTAATCAAACTTACATCATCATAGTCAACCATATTTATTTTACCATTCATTTTATCTAAAAAATAAAAATAAAAATAATATTAATATAACAATTGAAAAATAATTTTTAAACCAAATTTATAATTATTTATTTTTCATCCAAACGATTAAGAACTTACACTGTATAAAATTATTTATAAAAAAAAAATGATAAAATTATTATTATTATAAAAAAAAAAAATACGACGTAATTAATTATACATTTATTTATTAATTTTTTAAAAATCTCAATCTTCAATATATTTTAAATGTCAATAAAAAAATTAATAATATAAATTAAAATTGAGTAAAATATTTTTTAAAAAGTAGATATAAAATAATATAATTATTATTAATTAATTAATTAAATATTTATTTATTAACGTAATTCATTTTTAACAGTATGTTTACTTACAAAATGTCAAATGACAATGTAACACCGGTTAGCTACTGTTTAATAATAAACACTTGACAATTTAAATCTTCTAGATTTTTTTTAAATATCTTGATTTGACCTTGTAAAGATCAAAATCCAAAGATCAATATTATAATAATATATAAAGAAAATTCTCGAGTTTCATAACACTGGAAACTGGAGGAGTAAACAACTTTATTATTCTGACGTTTTGATAAATATAATTTTATCTTTTGCTTGAATCTGTCACAGATTCTGGGTAACACTGTGTCATATACATATACATTTTTTCTGTACATGTGTAAAAAACTGTACAAGATAAAAAACTAAAAATAAGATAAAAAAAAATTATAAAGATGGATTTTTAGTTGTTGTATTTGTCAATGTGGCAGCACTTTATGGACATTTTTATAAAATTTATTAACTAAATTAGTATTTTTTAATTGAATTATTAAATTTTTTTTAAAGATTTATAATAAAATTTAAATAATTTGATATAATTATAAAATTTTTATAATTAATTATGAAATAGTTATTAAAATTTTAGATCAATTTTGTAATTTTTTTATGTATTTTTAAACTATTGATTTATATAAAATAATTTATGTGAGAAAAAGAATATATGAATTGATTAACTTAATTATAATTTTAAGTTGTAATTAAAGAGTAAATTATTCTGAATTTGTAATTATTTAAATATGTATAATTTTCGCGCCATAAGTGGCCATCTTTTTTTTTAATATTTAAACTGAACTATTTTAATTTTTTAATTAAATATATTTATAAACAATTGATTTGTACTTTGGTATAATTTTTAATTAAAAAATTGAATAATATTTTGAGATTAGTTTGTAAAATTTAGATTAAAATAGGAAAAAATTGATGGGGATTGACAATTGTTGTAGGAAATTTATTGTTATTTAAATTTATTTAAATTTTGAAACATTAAAAAAAGACAACAGATTTATTTTTTATAAAGTCTGGAGTGACTTAAAAATTTTTTTGTTGACTATTTTTGTTGTCTTGATTAATTGGTCAATTAATTTCGAATTTTATTAAGCAATTTTACAGTTAATTAATAATCATATCAATCGATTTGATTATTTGTTTTACCAAAATTTAAATAATTCATTTTTAAAGTTTTATAAATTTAAATTACTTTGTTTAACTTTGATTAATTTTAAAATTTTTAAATATTTTAAAAAATATTTCAAATTATTTTGTTAAATAATACAATAAATTCACACGAATTTTATTATTATTTTTTTTTTTTTGAATAAATATATACAATGTATTTATATTAAATAAATTCATGACATTTGATCTTTTCAGTCGAGCTATTTAGCATTAAATTACTGAATATAAAATCATACCATAAATAAACCAAAAATAAAAATAAATAAAATAAATTTAAATTCATTCACCTGGTAAATTAAAAATAAAAAAATAATATTTCTTTTATTATTTAACAATATATTTACAAATTGTCAATATATTTATTCAAAGTTAAATATAAATTCTAAAAATATTTATTTTTATGTAAAAAAATATTTATTAAATGATAAATTATAACATAATTATTTAATTTAGATAATTTATTAAAGCTAACAAGATGAATAAATAAATATGAATATAAAATATTAATTAAAGAAAAAGTTGTAATCTTATATACTTATATATTTTTTCAAATTTCATTATTTATAAAAATTTTTACCTTTTTCAGATTCTAATGGTTCCATTTCAATATTTATTTCACATATTTTATCCAGAGATGTTTCTGGAAGAGGTAATTCTTCCTCTCCAGGCATATCAATTGAAACTTCTTCCTATAAATTAATTTACTAATTAATTCTTTTAACAATAATATTTACAAATTGAATATTTATAAATTATCTATCACAATCCATAAATAGTTTATTTATCTACTGTGTTTCCTGTTTTTAAATAAAATAACTCAAACATGACTTTCCAATTCAATACTATTATTTTTTCATCAATAAAAAAAGAAAAAAAATTCCATTGAATATAAGTAGTTGATACTAAGGCTCAAGGTATTTATAATGAATAAAAAATAATAAAAATTTAAAATACAATAATTTTATAATTAAATAATGAAAATTATAATTTTTTTTTTTTACAAATTTCAATGATAAAAATTTATAGGTAAACAAGATGTGGCCCTGTATTAAGGACAAGTCAGATGTTGGATGAAGGTAGTTTAAAAAACCAGTTATCTGGTAAAAAAAAAAAATAAAATGAAAAAAAAGAAAGAAAAGTTGTCGACAAACCATGCTTATTGCTGTTTCTATTTTTCACGTTTAATTATATATTTTTTTTTCACTTTTCACTTGGATCAAATGATAAAAAAATAACACTATTTTTATGACTTTTTAAATAAACAAATACTAGTTAATTATAAATAAAATTAATAAGTAAATATTAGTAAAGATTTATGTAACAACTTGTTGATAATGTTTAGTAAAAAAAATTTAAAAAAAAAACGTGGTTTCAAGAACGTTTCGAAGATGGTTGTGTATTGAAAATAAATACACATTGATTTCTCATTTAAAAAAACAGCAACTTCATCGTCTTGTTATACCAAGTTATGAAATGGGACTTAATGATTATGGATCAAGTTGATATGATAATCATTGGTTAATAATAATAAACAAAAAAATAATAATAATAAAATAATTTAAAAAATTATATATGGTAAATTAATTAATGAGGCAAGTCTGTTTTATTTTTAGAAATTTTAATAAATGATTGTCTGTTCTTCCTGTGTGAATTTATTAATAAATTATTAAACTTTTTTATTTTTATTGTTTGCTTATATTTTTTATATACAACCAACTGACTTCGTAACACTTTTAAAACTGATAAAATATTTTGCTGTTACAAAAAATAAAAAGCAACGATTCAAATTTTTTTTTAGACTCAGCAATTTAATTATCAACAAATTTGATACTTGAATTTCAAATGAATTGTATTTATTTTTATAAAAAAAAAAAATACATATTTTGATAAAAATATATTATATTTTTTATTTTTTATCAGGTACGTAATTTTAGCTTGAAGATTTTTATCAGTACCAATTTTTAAATCTGTCAATGACTTGATTCCATTGATCAATTGTTGATTGATATTCAATCATTCGATTTTTATTTGGTTTAAAAATAGTGTCAATGTTTCTTAAATTTATTAATTCATCTCTACTTTTCCAGATACCTTTAAAAAAATATAAAAATAAGAATAAAATTATATTTTGTATAAATTTAATTTGGATAGTTACCACATTTAAGTCCAGATAAAAATGCAACACCAAAAATTGACATTTCAGTATTTAAAGGTCGTTCAACTGGTAGTCCTGTTAAATCTGCAAGTAATTGAAGAATAAAATCATCTTGAGATACACCTCCATCAACTCTACAAAAAATAAAAATATATATTTAATTGATATTTAAAATAATGACAATTGAAAATATTGTAGATTTTATTTTTTTTTAATAGAAAATTAATTTTACCGTATAGTAGAATAATTTTGTTGTGTTTCTTTTTTTAAAGCATTGTATAAAAGTAAAATTCTAAAAACAATACTTTCAGATATTGAACGAATCATGTGAGCTTTTCTAGTTGTTGGTTTAACTCCTAAAAATCCTGTTGCTGCAGTGTGATCATTTATTGGAGCCTAAAATTATTTATCAATTAATATTTAATTAACAAATTTAAATTTAATTATATTTTTTATTCATGAAATTGTTGTTTAAATTCTTTCAAAATTAAAATTAAATTATTATAAATTTTTTCATATTTAAATATAATATAAATTATTGTTATTAAAAAATCAAATTTATAATTAAAGAATTAATAAATAAAATTGAAATTTTAAAATTATAAATATTATTTCATAATTATTACAAAAAATTCAAGTTGAATTGTTAAAGAATTGTGTTGTTTTAAATAAAAATTGTCGACTCAGTAAAAAAAAAAAGACAATATTGTTTTAAATATTTAAATTAAACTTTGCTAATAAATTTATTTTCAAATTTACTCAATTTACCTGTAATCCACTAAATGCTGGAACAAAATAAACACCATCTGAATTTTTAACTGAATTAGACAGTAATGACATTTCTGAAGGATCTTTGATCATTTCTAAAATAATAAAAAATAAAATTGTTATTAATATAAAAAAGATTTGTTAATTAACAATTGATATGTTACCTAATGCTTTGGCCC
Source organism: Lysiphlebus fabarum (assembly GCA_011426435.1). Taxonomy (NCBI): domain Eukaryota; kingdom Metazoa; phylum Arthropoda; class Insecta; order Hymenoptera; family Braconidae; genus Lysiphlebus; species Lysiphlebus fabarum. Next base: position 91,027 of record WSYQ01001234.1, read on the forward strand.
ACTCGACTAAAGCTCCAGTATCATTTGATAATCCTTCAGCCATGTATACCAGTTCAGAACCAATTTTCCATCCAACAAGTGGATACAAGCCTTGTTTTAAAATTGAAAAAAAAAAAACAAATAAACAGTAAATTAGAAATTTAGATCAATAAATTAACATTTTAAAATTTTTTACAAACAAAAAAATGAATGACAAAATTTATTTTTAACAACATTAAGTATCAATTTTGTCTATCATTGTTTTTATGTCTCTAATTACAACTGATATATTTCTTTTAATAATTAGTAAAATTATTAAACAATAAAACTACAAAATTATTTGTAATGAATGTGCAAACTTGATATCAATTAAACACCAAAATAATCGTCTAAATCGTCTACTTTTACGTTTATTTCTCTAATATTTAACTACTATAATTATCAACTAGAGCTACAATCTTAAGCTTCTAATTGTGTTTGATAATTTTTATAATTACCTGAAATAGATGCATGAGCTTCTTTTCCAGTATTAACATCCATAAAAGTTCCAGTACCTAAAGTTATTTTAAGATCACCTCGTTGAAAACATCCACTACCAAATAACGATGCTGATTGATCAGCCATCTGTAATATTTAATATAATTTTTTTTAACATAAAATTATTATAAATTAATTAATTTATCAACTTACAGAACACATAATTGGAACTGATATACCAAATATATTTTCAGGTGTACAGCCAAAATCACCAGCAGTATCAACAACTGTTGGTAACATTATTGAAGGAATTTTAAATAAATTCATTGCCTCTGGTGCCCAACACATTGAAAAAGGATCAAATAAACCTGATGCAGATGCACATGAATAATCAGTAATATGTTTACCTGTAAAAAAACAAATGATTTATCATTTATCAACAATATTAATAATTAATTATAAATTTTTATTTACCAGTTAATTTATAAAGAATCCAACAATCAATACCACCAAAAACAGCTTTACCATTTAAACCATCTTTTTTTAATTCAGGAATATTTTGTAATGCCCAACTTAATCTCAAAGTCATCTAAAAATTATAATTATAAATTAACAATTACATTTTTAAATTAATAATATTACAAAAAAATTAATATGATAAAAAATTTGTCACAAAAAAAATAGTTAAAAATTGATTAAATAAATAAATAAATAATTTATATGTAAATATAAAAATTTAGTATCAAATTTTCTGGGTCAATTTTAATTAACATTGTTGTATTTACTAATTACTTTTAATTATTAAAATTTTATTAAAAATATTAAACCATTTTTTACAATCTAAATTATCATCACATTGAAAAAAATAATTAAACATTAAATTTTTAAATAAACAAAAAAAAATTTAAATATATACCTGAGAATTCATAAGTTTAAACATACTTCCAGCTAAAAATTTTTTTCTTCTACTTATTGTATATAAAAAATATGATAACGTTCTGAGACTTTTTATTAACAATGAAGAATTCCATTTTTTTACCATTGAATCTGCACGAAGATCTTTCCATGTTATAATTCTAAAATAATTATAAAATTAATAATTAAATTATTATTATTAACATTTATATTTGTTAAATAAACATGACTGATTATAATTATTACCTGTGATAATATTTACCAGTCTCAATGTTCCATGATAAGCAGCTATTTCTTTGAGTTGATATGCCAAGACATGCAATATTTTTAATGTCAATTTTACTTTCTGTAATTCAATGTTAACTTTATTAATCAACATTTATTATTGTTATTTAAAATGATTACACAACTATTTGCGTAGGAAGGAATTTAATTTGTAATAAATTTATTTTATCATTGAAATATTTCTTACCATTAACAGATTCTTTTAATACTGTAACTATTGAATTCCATAAATCATCTTGATCAATTTCTACGTAGCCTGGTTTTGGATAAAGAAGATCAACCTTTAAAATGAAAAATATATTTTTTAATTAATTTTTATAAATACAATTTAAACATAATAATAAAATTTCAAGTGTTTCGATTACATTAAAACTTGATTATTAAGTTACATTTATTTTTTAAAAAAATTAAGAGAATATAAATTTAAAAAAATTTATTTCAAAATATAAAAATTTCAAGCTCTCTCTAGCCACCTTGTCTAACCGGTTCATGATTATCATACAAATTTTTATTGTCCTCAATTTGAATCACATAATAATAGGTGAATGTTAAAATTTAATTTTCAATAATTAAAACTATCTTACTATTAATTTATTAACAACAAATATATAATTTAATTTATAAATTTTTAATTCTATACCTTTTTTTTTATAAATAAAATGAATTTTAAAAATTAACATACCTTTTTCACAGAAGAACCAACAGATAAACCTTTATCATTTAAAACATGACATTTAACAGTTGTTGTACCAACATCAAGTGCAACAATATATTTCATTTTTAATCAAAACAAAACAAAAAAAACGTGGTAATTCTATAACTACTGTTGTTGACACAAATTCAACATTCACTAAAAAAAAACAATACGACTTGACTTGAGTGTAAATTCCCCACTCAATATTTCAGTATACTTTCAGGAAACAAAAAAAAAAAAAAAAAAATGTATTATCCACTACAAATGATTGTTAAATAAATAAAAATATAAATTAATTTTAATTGATAAAAAAAATTAAATAAAAAATTAAATAACTATTTTTTAAATAAATTTTATACATCAATTAATTTATATTTTTTATTATTTATTTTATGTATTAATAAATTAATTATTATTTTATATTTTATATATAATTTATATAAAATTATAATACTTTGATGAGTAACGTTTAGAGTTCAATATGGTGACTTTATTATTATTATTTGTAAAACATGATCGCACATGCGCCCCCCACTTTATAATCTTATCAAAAGAAACTTTTAACAAAAGTGTATTATCATATTGTTATTTATTTTTATATATTTTTTTTTTAATTTTTTTATTTTTCAAACTAATTAACAGTTGATGATCTTGAACTTTGAAACGAATTTTTTTTTTTATACATTTTTTTATCTTGAATTTTTATTATTATTTTTATTTTGTTTTATAAAATCATATATTTTTTTTTTAATTATATTTCATACTTAACACTCATTTCTTCAATTTTTTCAACAGGTTGATTTTCAATTTTTTTGCAATATTCAAATAATGCAATTAAATCTGTATAAAAATAAATTAATTTAATACAAAAATTTTGAATAAAAATAAATTATTTAAAATATTTAATTTACCTTTTTTATCATTTGAAGATAGAAACATAATTAATGTTGGAAAACGTTTGACTTGACTCATATATTTAATATAATTAAATACAGAATCTTTATTTTTAATAAATTGATTTGATAAAATATTAAATATTTCACTAAATGTATCTGAGCTCATACAATCTTTAAATATTTTTGGAATTAATTCTGGATTTATTTGCTAAATAAAAATAAATAATTATTAATATTAATAATTATTAATTTAATTTGATTTTTATAATTTACCTTTAAATATTTATATCTAAAATTTGGTGATTTATATTTTGTCCAAGTTTCAAGAAATTGTTTTGATGATTTTGGAATTGGTGGTAAATCAATTTCAATTTCATTTTCATTATCTAATTCAATTTGTTTTGTTGTATTTTCAACTTTTTGTTTATTTATATTTGATAATTTATCATCTAATTTTTTTTCATTTACATTTGATAATTTTTCATCAATTTGTATTGGTAATTTTGTTAAATCTTTGGTAATAATAGCAACTGTTTTTAATGGTTTTTTACTTCTTTTATGTGGTAATTTATCAATGACTTTAACAACTTCAACATCATTTTCAATACATGGTAACCAATCTGGAAATATTTTTTTATCATTAACAGTATCACATTTATCATTAACTTCAATTTTATTTACTTTTAAATCTTTTATTAGTTTTTTATCATCAATGTTTGTTGTTATATTAATCAAAGATTTTGTATCATCTTTGACAATATTTTTATTTTCAACTTTATTTTCAGATTTTGTTTTAATTATTTCATCTTTTACATCAGATTTTGTTATTTTATCAACAATTTTTTTGTCAACATTTATACCAATTTTTTTTTCAAATGCTTTTTGAGCAATAACAAGTAATTTTTGTGCTTCTTTATTATTTTTTTCAAGACTTAATATTTGTTTTAAATCATCAATAGCATCTTCATATTGTTTAAGTTCCATACGTGCTGTTGCTCTTCTATGAAATGCTTTGATATAATTACCATCAAGTTGTATTGCAGATGTACAATCAGCTTCAGTTGAATAAAAATTATTCATTTTTAAATGACATAATGCACGATTTGCAAAAAATACAGCATCAAATGGAAATATTTTAATTGCTTCACTGTAACATGATAATGCTTTATCCCATTTTTCTTCTTTAACATATTTATTACCTAATATTTTTTTTTTTGATGCTATTTCATGATTTTTTTGAAATTCTTCTTCAGAATTAACTTCTTCATATTCTTCAATATTTTCATTATCTTTATCAATTTCATTACATGCTTTTTCCTATAAATAAAATAATAAAAATTAATTTAAATAATTAAGAAAAATAATTTACATTTTATTTTATTTTCTTTATGTTCTTACAACATCAAATTTATCCCATGATGTATAATCATGAGATTTTATACGTTTTGATTGATTTTCATTGTCTTTTATTTTTGTTATTGATGTTGTTGTGATTTTCTTTTTTCTTATTGGCGGGAGTTCCTAGAGGTTATAAAAATTAAAAATTAAAAATACAATTTTAACAAATAAAAATATAAAATCAATTAATAAAATAAAATATTTATTTATTATTATTGTTATTATCAAGAGGCACGGTAGTGCCTCGAGTCAAGTATGAGAAAGGAAATATGACTGTGTGTGTAAGAGTAACTACCGTGACTATATTATACATCAAATATTTTGCCCCCTTCCGTCTCCAATTTTTAGAAATTTAATTAAAATATGATGGATTTAATTAAAAAATATGAGGCTTTGTAATGATCCCATAAATCGATGTCAAGCTTTTTTTTAAAAAAAAAATCAGATTTTTTAGTGGCTTATTTTTTTTTTTATTGAACAATCAAATTAACGGTTGCGATTTTTTGGCTGAAAAACCAGATTTCTGATTTTGTTAAGTTGGTAGTACGGTATAAGATTATAAAATTTTTTTTTTTTTTTTACTTTTCTCACTTGCTCATTTTTGTTGGCTGCACTGCAGAGTTGACATATGAATAGATATATGATAAATATTGCAATATTGTATATTAAAAATAATAAACATCAAATGATACACCGGTAAAATAATTATAAATAAAAATTAAACTTGATGATATATAAATATAATATAATAATATAAATTTCAAGAAAAACTTTACAAAAAGATGTGATATCTAACAAAAAACAAAAAACAAGTATTTTGTACAAAAAAAAGAGTCAAGTACTCGAAATTGTAGTCAATTTGTAATGTAACTTGTTTTGCCATTAATTAATCTAAAATGTTAAAAAAAAAAATAATAATAAAAAAAAAAAATTATACTTGACCCTGCGTAGTTTTTCCTAAATTAAAAATAAAATTTTAAGCCAACATTATTCAATCTTATGTTTAGCAGGGTCAAGTATAATTTTTTTTTTTTATTATTATTTTTTTTTTTAACATTTTAGATTAATTAATGGCAAAACAAGTTACATTACAAATTGACTACAATTTCGAGTACTTGACTCTTTTTTTTGTACAAAATACTTGTTTTTTGTTTTTTGTTAGATAATATATTTACCTCTTTTTTGCCTGATTTTACATCTTTAATTTTTTTATCATTTTTTTTCATCTCTTCTTCCCAAAATTTTAAATCAAAAAATTCATCTTGTAAATTTTTTGAATTTTCTTTGACTTTTTGTTGTAAAATAATTGATTTATCCATTTTAATTTGATTGTCAATTAACAATTAAATAAATAAATTATATTTTTACACTTAATTATATTCACCAACATGTGATTGTGTATGATTGTTTTTTTATTTATGTATTTTTTTATTTTTTTTATTTTTTTTGTTGTTGCCATGGACCATGAAAAAAATCATTTAGAAAATCCACAATAAACTCAAGAATTAATCAACAACGCCATCTGTTGTTTCTCAAAAAACTTAACAAACGTATCTGTTTTACCATCGATCGATAAAAATTACATAACATATTTAAAAAAAAATATTTTATAATAATTTTATTACCTCATTAATTAACTATAAATAAAATTTAAACAAAATTATTTAATTTTTATGTTAATTTTTTTATAATTTCATTTTTTTTTTGTTAAAAATTTAAAAATTATATTTTTTATATAAAAATAGAGCATTAAAATTTAACATGTCATTTAAAAAATAAATTTTTAATAATTAATTAATTTAATTTTTTAATTTTTATATTCAATATTTTAATATCGATAATTTTAAATCGTTAAATTGGTATTTTAGACATATATAATTTAAATTTATTATTCATTATCGTGTATCAGTTTCACCATTGCAAATATGTATACCTACATATATATATATTTTTTTTTTTTATATCTATATATATCTTTTACATCTAGAACATAACAGTAAACAATATGGCGGTACATGTGCTTCAATGTGTTTTTTGTTGTTAATTTAATCAAAGTTTTTATCAAAAAAATATCTCAATTTTATTATAAATTTAAACAAAATTCATCAAGTTTATATTAATTTTATTAATCATGTTTAACAATAAATATTTAAAACAAAATAAAAAACTTATTTTTCTATACTGTGTTAAAAAAAATTTGATTATTCAATAATTTTTACTCCAAAAAAAAAAAAAAGCAATATGGAATTCTTCAGGATATAATTTATAATTTGTAAGTAAAATTTTTATATTAAATACTAATAATTTTAGAAAATTAAATTTAAAAAAAATATGTGTTTTTTTAATTTTAATTATATAAAAAAAAAAAAAAAAAAAAACCTTTGACAACATGTGATTATTTAACTCTGTGTGAGTGCATTTGTGAGATGACAATGCAACAGGTTTTTTTTTTTCTTTTTAATTTGATTTTTCCATACGACAAAAACAGCTGTTATCATAATTAAGGTGGAGAAAATAATGACACATAAATTACTGTAATTAATAATTATATTTTTTTTTTAATTAAAAATATTTCTATAAATTTAATAAATAATTTTATCCATTAAAAATATATTTAAACAATTTTTGCATAAATAATTGACAATAAATAAATTTAATATTTGATGTTTTAAAAAAATAAATAAATAATTATTTTTTGAACATTAATAGTCATTGATCTCAGTCAATTTATCATTGACAATATATTATTTATATTTATTAGCATTATATATATTTTTTTTTGTCATTGAATAATTAATATGTCTGTGGGAAAAAAAAAAAATAATAAATAATAATCAAACAAAATGAATAAATAAATAAAAGAGGGTAAAAAAAATATACTGATTGGCTTTTTCAAATGAAAAAAAAAAAAAGGGAAAAAGAAATAATAAATTCATTAAATTTTTTATTAAAAAAAAAAAAAACTTTTCAACCTTCATACTTGAAACTTTGATAGACCACAGTTGTTTTTTTTTTCTAATTATTCATTTAGTTGATAAAAATTTTTCGGGGACATTAAATATGTTATATAAATAAAAATTGTTTATAAATAATTTATCAGTTACGTTTGAGACTATTAATTTAAAAAAAAATAATAATAAAACTTAAAAGTTTTCTAAATAAATATTCGTATTTTTTTGGCTTTGAAACTAAATTTAAATTATTTATTATTAAATTTAATTACTCATCATCATAGAGACAAGTTACATTTTTTTTTTGAATAAAAATATTATTGTTTTTGATTTTATGAGAAAATAATGATGTAATTATTATAAAAATAATTAAAAATAAAATAATAATAAGTAAATGGATACATATATTTTTATAATTATATAAAAGAAATTAAATTTTTAATTAAAATAGATTTTTGTTTTATATACTTTGTTGAGGTCAATCAAAGGTTTTTATTAAATAATTAAAATACAAGTCTATTTATTTTTACAAGTTTAAAATACATTTGTAAAAAATATTATATTTTTTTTATTTATTATTTTTCATGTATCATGTAAGTTGGTATTTGTAGATACATTTTAGGATTGGGTATCGTCTAATGGTGACTAACGGAAAGGTGTGACGGTTTGTTTACATCAGGTAAACTTCATGTGATACTTACCAGGAAATTACAAAATAAAAATATAAAAAAATATATATATTTTCGATAGATTAAAATTTTTTTTATTTTAAATTTTTAACTATAATACTGAGAAAAAATTTATATATTTTAATTCAAGTTTTATAAAAAAAAATTGTAGAAAAAAAATATTTGATTTGGAAAATGTAACGATATGTTATTGATAATTTAATATTTTTTTTTTGAATAATTTTATCTATTAAAAGTTATTAATTTAGTAGAAAATATATTGTTGATTTAAAATTTATTAATTATGTAAAATTAATAATATTTTTTGATAAATTTTTATCATTTTTCTTTTAAAAAGAAAAATAATATTTTGGGTACTAAATTTGTGTAAATTTTGAGAGTTTGAAAAAAATTGATTAAATACAAGCCTAATTAATAATTATATAAATTAAATATAAGAAATTTTAAATTGCAAAATTTTACATGATAACAAAGAAAAGAATAGTTTTTTTTTTTTTTTTTTTTTAATTCGTTTTAATATGTAACAACCTTCACATATATCCTCCAATCACCACAAAGCACCTGTTAAGTTTTACCCGATTGCAAAGTTAATGTTTTAAAGACTATTTTACACGGCCTCGAAATCATCTATAACTATAATAAATATACACATAAGTATATAAATTTATTTTATTTTATATTGTTAACCTTTTACTGTCAACTTCGATGGTCAAGGATATTTAAAATAAATATAAAAAATTTAACTACATAAAATAATTAAATACTCGTAATTAATTTCTAAATTTTACTTTTTTTTTTTTTTTTTTTTACTTTGTAGTTTGAAGTTTGAAGTTAAATAATAAATAAATTAAATCCAATAGGGGATATTCATCAAGGTTTTTAATGACACCATGACTGCCAAATGACAGTTGACTTGTACTTTTTCATCAATGACTTTTTAAATAACTGCAAAAATAATTTTAACTTTGACATTTAATATTATTAATTGTTTATTTATAATTAGTAATTATTTATTTATTAAAAATATTATTTTATAATTTTCGAAATAAATATAATTAAATAATAATAAATAATTGACAAAATAAATAGTAAAATTATCAAGTCATTGTTAATGATTTTATTAATAATTATTATTATTATTTATTAACAATTTTTATGATTTATTATTTTTGTTTAATTTTATCATTTTTAATTTAAATATAATCGCATTTAATATAATAATAAAAACAAAAATCATTTTGATTTTCATATGACTGTCATGATTGCCAGATATTTGGCAGTTGACTGCCAAATATTAAATGAGTCTGCAATTAAAACTCAAAGCTTTATAAATGTTGATTACCGCAAATTATCTAATCATCGGAAAAAATAAACTTTAGCATTCAACAAAGAATAAAATATATAAATAAATTGTCTCATTAAAATATCCATGTATTTTTCTCTTTTCTTTTATTTAAAATAAAAATCTTTATAATGAGATAAAAACATAAAAAATTATTATTTATTATTTTTGTTTAATTTTATCATTTTTAATTTAAATATAATTACATTTAATAATACATTGTTGCATGTCAAAAACATAATAATAAAAACAAAAATCATTTTGATTTTCACATGACTGTCATGACAATCAAATGGTTTTTCTAAGCAATTTATATATAGAAAACAAAAGTGTTATAATGCAACAACATCAAGACAAATTTTTCTTATATCATTTATTAATGAATCATTTCGAAATTTCGAATTTTATTAAAAAATGTCTAACATCATCAAATAATAAATTATGTTTAAAATTATTATCAGATATTTAAATGAACTTGTAAATATTTTTTAAGGATAACAAATTAAGCTCATCAATGATTAGTGATTTAAATAGTGTTACAAGTTAATTAAGACATAAAAATATCAACAAAATAATATAATAAAATACTTAAAAAAATTGAACTAAATAAACTAAATGATATGACACACCTATTTTTATATCTGCAAGCCCTACCTTTTATACTGTCGAGATTATATATTTTTCATTTATTTATTTTTATTTTTTTTCTTCATTACAAACCTTTCAACTTTTTATATATGATTTAAAATATCATGTAAAAAATAAAAATATATAATAATTTAATAATTATAAATATGTACAGTTTCAATTTTTAAATATATGATTTATTTTTTATTATTTTTTTTTTGTTAAATATACAGTGATAGAAAGAAAATATGTAAAATTACTTTTATAATGTTCACATGTTTTTAAGTACATTGATGTTTGAATGAATGATAAATTGATAAGACACATATGCCTGACAACACACAATTGTAAATAAAGATGAATATAAAATTCTAAAACTTTTTTTTAATTTTATTTTTAGTTATTTTTTATATATATATTTATATATTACTTTTTTTTTCATCGATTCAAATGTTTAGTATTAAAAAATTTAAAAATCAATATTTATATTAAATATAAATGTATAATAAATATTTTTTTTTTAATTTTTATTTTTAAATTATAGAAGAAAAGTTAAATAAATATATATATTTTTATTTTTTTATTTAGGCTACTATTTAGTATATAAAATTTATTAAATTAAAAAAATTTTAAGAAAATAAAATTAATGTGTTTTAATTACACATTTTTATATTTTTATTTTTTATTATCTTACTCAGAAAATAACAGACAATTTGTTTTTATGAGTCTGTACACTTGGTATTATATTGTTTTAACAACACATGAAAATTAACTCTGATTTTTGCCTAAAAATATATTGTTTAATGAATTTTTTTTAATAGTCAAAAAAATAAAATAAAAGTCTTAATAATAATCATAACAATCATGACAGTCATGTGAAAATCAAAATAATTTTTGTTTTTATTATTATGTTTTTGACATGCAACAATGTATTATTAAATGCAATTATATTTAAATTAAAAATTATAAAATTAAACAAAAATAATAAATAATAAAAATTGTTAATAAATAATAATAATAATTATTAATAAAATCATTAACAATGACTTGACAATTTTACTATTTATTTTGTCAATTATTTATTATTATTTAATTATATTTATTTCGAAAATTATAAAATAATATTTTTAATAAATAAATAATTACTTATTATAAATAAACAATTAATAATATTAAATGTCAAAGTTAAAATTATTTTTGCAGTTATTTAAAAAGTCATTGATAAAAAAGTACAAGTCAACTGTCATTTGGCAGTCATGGTGTCATTAAAAATCTTGATGATTAGCCCTTCAAGAATTTGTCAAAAGAAAATAACAGATTTAATTTGTAATAAGTATATAATTTATTTTTGTGTTACACATTTTTTAATTTATTTAATTACATATTACATTTTTTGTTGTCTTTTATAAATTCTTTATTATACTATCTTACATTTTACTTAAATTTTTTTAAATATATTGTTTAAATAATTACATTGTAAAAATAAAAAATAAATTATCATTTTTCACCTCGATTCAATATTATCTTATCTCAAACATTCATTCATTATCAATTTCTTATGTACATATATTTTATTTAATTTTTTTTCATTTTTTAATATTCAAAGACATTTTTAATTTCGCTGATTCATTTAACAAGTGTCTTCATTCGATAATAAAATTACATACACATTATTTTAATAACCCAAAAAAAGAAAAAAAAAAAAAAGACAATTTATATCGACATTTAAATTTTTAAATGTCTCCTTGGTTTTTTAAAAAATTAAATTAAACTATCACAAAAAATAGGGTAAACAAAATATTATACCTTAAAAAAAAATATGAATTTCAAATAATAATATATAATATCAATTATTATTAATTATTTATTTCACCCAATTTTTTAATGGACAAATTTTTTTTCTTTTAATTAAAAATCCATTAAAAAAAAAATAATCAATTATAGTTAAAAAAAAAAAAATTTAGTTTATATACATTGTTTTGTAAAAAAGTCACGTTAAAATAAAAAAAAAAATACCATTTAAATGCGTGTATATTTAAATTATTTATATATACAGTTTGGTTGTTCAGTGAGGTCATTGTTAAATAGTTGAAATAAAAGTTTAGTAGAAATGGTAAATCGTCCACGTTTGCCATCAGTCGTGTGCGAGGTGAGTTTTGTGTCGGACTCAATTTTTTTTTTTTCCTGAAATGTCTTTAGACACGTATATAACATAAAATTTTACTATTAGATAAACAAATATATACTTGATAAAAATTATTTAAAAAAAAATTTTTAAAACACATTTTAATTAATAATAAAACCAAAAGAAATTACAAAACAAAAATAATTTTTAATTTCTTAATTTTAATAATAATATGTTTAATTTAATTGTGAAATTTTTTTATTTTGTGTAAATGATATTGTGATTACTGATTGATAAAAAAAATAAGATAATATTCATAATAGAATGGAGATAACATAATAATTAATTAGGTAATAATTAATAAATAATTATTTAGTTTTTTTTTTTTGTTAAAAATAAATTTTTTGTTGATAATGATATCATCTTGTTGCATATTTATTCATTCATTGATTTTGTTAATTTTTTTCTTATAAAATTTAATTGTAAATTTTATCAACAAAACTTTTTTAAATAATTTATAATAAATTTTAATATTTTATCTAATTAATTTGTTTACTTTTTTTAATATAAATTATTTAAAAATTCGAAATAAAAATAACTTTTTTTTAAAAAAAAATAAAACTGAATTACTATTTTTTAAAAATTTAAATAAAAAAAAAATAGTTATATAAATTTTAATTTAAAAAATAATACAAATATGTTAATTTTAATTTAAATAGTTTTTTTTTTATTAAAAAAAAAATTTATACTTTTGAAAGTAAACGTTTGAGTTCACTCAACTCTCATTCAATCATTTCCGTTTCTTTTCTTGGCCTCTTTTTCTACAGCTATTTTCATAATAATCATAATAATAATTAATCAAGTGACAAAGTTGTTAAAAAATCAAGATAAATATAAATTTTTTTTCATCTATATCATATATGTTTATTAATAAAAATATAAAAAACACAATAAAAGTTTTTTTTGTTTTTTATCTAAATTTACTCAATCATGACATAAAATTTAACAGTAAATTTCTACAATTAAATTATTAATTTATTTTTTTTATATTACTGCAAAAACTTATGAATATTATTTGCATATATCTTTACATAATAATCATTTTAAAATAATAATAATAAATTTTTAAAATCATGTAAAATTATTTTCTACTTAAATTTACGCGCATAAAATAAAATTATCAATATGTTGCAATAAGAAATTAAATTTTTTCTACAAAATTGTTTTTATTGTTTTAATTTTTTATAAATTTTCAAATTAATATATATATTTTTTTGATTGATAATATTGTTTATTAAACTTAAATTTTAATTTGTTATAAAAATATAAAAAAAATAAAATAAAAATATTATTGCGTTATTAAAAATTTCATAACCACTTTCACTTTAGATATTTAAAATAATCTACAAGTTATAAAATTAAATATAAAATAGCAAAAAAATAAAATAAAAATATATATTTTTTAAAATTATTTATTACTTAAAATTTTCAGTGACAATGAACTTTGAAAGTGTCTTTTGTAAGGTCGCAATGTTAACGAGGAAATCGACCTTCTTTCAGTCTAAAAAGAAAAAAAAAAATGTTAAAAGCTAGAACAAAATGATATGATAAAAAAAAAAAAAAAAAAAAACATGGGAAAATACAAAAGACGTTAAAATATAAAATAAAAATATATTAAAAAATTAAAATAGACACGCGACAAAAAAAAAAATGACATGCAATATTAATTGTTCAAAAGAAAAAAAAAAAATTTGTATAGATGACCCATTTTTAAATATTCAATCTTATTATTAAATTTTATTTATCATTTAAAATACTCATCATTAACATTATCCTAAATTACATATTATTATTTAATAAACTATAACTAATTAATAAAAAATTATTCCAAAAAAATAATAATGTAGTTTTTTTTTTTTTTTTAAAAAAATAAAAACACCAATTACTCAAGCTCATTATTGAATAATTAATAGTAGCCCAATTCTTTTGAAAATTTTTTTAACATAAACCTAAAAAAAAATAATAAATTTATATTAATAAATTATAATGAATAACGACATTAACATAACACGCACTATCACATTCACATAAAATGATAAAAAAAAATTGTCATTACTAATGATTCTGATTTTTCACGTAATTATTAAAATTAAATTTTTATAATTTTTTTTAATCATAAAATTTATAATTTAATTTTAAAAATAAATAAATTATTTTTAAAAAATATAAAAATTTTTTTAAATTTAAAAATATACAAAAAAATTTGTACATCTTTATTTGAAGGTCATTGTTGTTTGATGCCATCAAACACACGTCATATTAAATATGATAAAAATTTTATTTATTTATTTATATAATTTTTTTTTTTTTTTTATTTTCAAATCGAATCGAGGATAGTTTAATATATAAATAAGTTAAAATAGGGGTCTGTGTACTTATTGTTGTAGTTGTGGGTCATAATAATGTTTAACCAATCCAATGATCGACCACGATCATATACACGTGATTATATTTTCACCCTTGCAATTTTTTTTTACCCTGACTTATGCTTGACTTATTTCGACTAACCTACCACCCAATATTCTGGGGTGAAAGAAAAATAATATATATTCAATATAATAGACTATAGACAAACCTTGCAACTTGGCCTTGGTTATACTTTTTCAATAAACTTTTAATTTAAAAATGTGTAAAGACAATAAAAATAATTATTTAAATAATATATATAAATTATATAAAAAAGAAAAAAAAAATAATTAAATTTTTTTTTTTTTTGATAAATAAAATATTGTATTTAAAGATTAAAATTAATTTATAAATAATATATATATTTTTAGGTCAATTTATGTTATTTATAATGATCAATTTATTATGTACATTGTTGCATGATGTCATTATATATTTTGCAATATAATTTTAATAACATGTATCATCGAGATATCTAGTCAATCATTATATTTAATATTATACAACTAATGGAATCTGTGTTACATTCTATTTTTTTAATTAAATAATATATTTATACTTATTATTATTTATTTAAAATTAATATTAATTATAACAAATCATTTATATAATTTTATATTTAATCTGTAATTATTATTTTTCATAAACAAATTATATTTTTTATATAAAAAAAAAAAAAAGTGGCTATTTATATGTGTAGTAGGGTGTAGTAAGGTTTAGTAGCGATGTAGTAAGGTGTAGTAGGGTGTAGTAGGGTTTAGTAGGGTGTAGTAGGGAGTAGTAAGGTGTAGTAAGGTGTAGTAGCGGAGTAGAGGGGTGTAAAAGGCTGTAGTAGGATGTAGTCAAGTGTAGTAGCGATGAAGCAAGGTGTAGAAAAGTGTAGTAGAGTGTAGCAGCGATGTAGTAAGGTATAGTAGGGTTTAGTAAGGTGTAGTAGAGTGTAGTAGCGATGTAGTAAGGTGTAGTAGGATGTAGTAGGGAGTAGTAAGGTGTAGTAGCGGAGTAAAGTGTAGTAGAGGGGTGTAAAAGGCTGTAGTAGGATGTAGTCAAGTGTAGTCAAGTGTAGTAGGGAGTAGTAAGATGTAGTAGAGTGTAGTAGGATGTAGTAGTGATTCAAAAATTATTTGTAAGCATTATTTTTTTCTAAAATAAAAAAACAAATTTAGTATATTTTTAAAATTTCATATAATATTTTATATTGTCAATAATTAACTATAAATTTAATTGAAATAATTATTTTACTTTGTTTTGTTAATAAGTATATTAATGATTTTTAGCAATTAGCTTGAAGTAAAAATGTAGTAATTGTAGTACTATATGTGTCACTAAATCTGGTCGTAAATAGCTTCTCGAATAAAAACAAAATTGTATCGTCATTTTTATTTATATATATATAAATTATTGATTATTATTATTATTTTTTTGTTGCAGTGGTTATTGAATGACAAAGCAAGAGATAATATAATTTTAATAATGAAATTATAACTCAATTATTGAGTATTTTGACTGTAAAAAATTACAAATAAAAGCACGTGGGTGCATCTAACAATTAAAGCCACATGGACTCCGAGTCAAATGTGCCTACATCATCCAACATCAATTCAAATTTTAAATTACAAGTATTTTTTTTTTACAAAAAAATTATTAACTTGACATCATTGATAAAAATAAACAAAAATTTTTGTCAATCATCAAATAATATTTTATTTTTATTAATAATTAATAATGATTATTATTATTATTATTTGGTAATAATAAAGTGCCTTATTATAATTATAAAATTAATTGAATTATTATTAAATTATAAAAAAAAAATTATTATTAATAAATATATTAAATATTTAAAAATTCTTGATATTAAGCGATTCGACGACACCGCTGGCGGTTGTTGTTCGAGTCGCAAATTTATTAATTAATAAAAAAAGTAGATAATTAATTAATTAAAAAAAAATATTATATTAAAAACGTGCTGGTACATGTTGATTATTATATTTATTTAATATTGCAATAATTAAATTTTAAGTAAAAAATGGTTAGAAGTGCTGCCACAGCTCCAATTCAGGGTGAGTTTTGTTAATATATTTTTAAATTAATTTTTTTATTTATAATAATTTTTTTAATTTAATAAAACACTCGATAATTTATTAATTTTTTATTGTTGTATATTTTTAATTATATTATTAAGATTATATAAATTTATGATATAAAATATATAAATGTGGTTAAATAATTTATAATGTTATTCTTGACCAGCTTTTGTCAATAATACCACCCCTTGTATATTATCTTCGATCTATATTGTAGTGAAATATGATATCTTATCGTCTGGCTATATATGTATTAATTTATTTTTTTTATACATTTTGTTATTTATTTAATTCATTTATTTTTTATTGTACAGAAATTAAGTAAATTTTGATATTATTTTTTATCAGTTTAATTGATATAACCAATTGATATATAATTAAGTGTATATATGTTTAATGATTTGATAAAAAAAAATTAAATTAAACATTGAGTATAGAAATGTATTTATTTTTAGAAACTGAGATGATAGATAAAATTTATAACGTTATTTAATGTATAGTTTTTTTATTATTTGAAAATATTTTATAGTTGTAGTAATATTAGAAGAAAATATAGAAAAATTTCCAAGACAAATTTCGATTAAATGATATTAAAAATTATGACAAATTTTGATTTTTAATGTTCGAAATTTCTATGTCAAATTGCAATTTTGGGTTTTCGAAATTTCTATGTCAAATTTCGATTTTGGGTTTTCAAAATTTCTATAACAAATTTCGGTTTTTTATTTTCGGAATTTGTATAACAAATTTCGATTATTAATGTTTAAAATTATTATGACAAATTTCGATTTTGAATTTTCGGAATTTCTGTGACAAATTTCGATTATTAATGGTCGAAATTTCTATGTCAAATTTCGATTTCTAATATTCGAAATTTCTATGACAAATTTCGATTATTAATGTTCAAAATTTTTATGACAAATTTCGATTATCAATGTTAAAAACTATTATGACAAATTTTGATTATTAATGTTCAAAATTATTTTGACAAATTTCGATTTTGAATTTTCGGAATTTTTATGACAAATTTCGATTATTAATGGTCGAAATTTCTATGTCAAATTTCGATTTCTAATATTCGAAATTTCTATGACAAATTTCAATTATTAATGTTCAAAATTTTAATGACAAATTTTGATTATAAATATTTGAAATTTCTATGACAAATTTCGATTATCAATGTTAAAAACTATTATGAAGAATTTCGATTATTAATGTTAACAAATTTCGATTATAAATGTTCGAAATTTCTATAACAAATTTCTATAATTAATGTTTAAAATTTTTATAAAAAATTTCAATTATCAATGTTAAAAATTAACACTAAATAATAAACAATTCCCATTCAAATCACAATTTATAATTCACAAAATATTTTATATAAAAAATCAATTTAAAATTTTATTTCTTCAAAAAATTTCCCACAAATAAAAAATACAATAAATACATATTTAAAAATTCGCGGTAAACTATAAAATTATTTAATAAAATTTGCATATTATTCGCATTGAGGCGCCACTAAACAACAAAAAAAAAAAAATTATAAATATTATTAATTTTTTTTTATACTTTATTTTACATATAAGTATATATAGAATATTTACTCGGTGCTTTTCGGTCGACGTCGAGTTCGTTGCAATGCTTTTATCAGCTTTTATAAACCATCATCCAAACACACCCACATAATTTTTTTTTCCATATATATATATAAAAATATCCTTGTCTATTTTATGTGTGTCATTGCCTCGTAACCGTGTGTATTGGTTTATCGAAACCATCGAAACTCGAGGCGTCGTCGACGTCGAAACACTGTAGTGTACGTATCCTTCAATAAAACACCATGATTATCATTTAATTCTCAAACAAATAGTAATTTTTTTAATAAATTTTTATTTTTTAAATATATTTTTAAATAAATCATAGTTTTTTAATAAAATTTATTAACGTCAATTATTAAATATAAAACAATTTTTTATTGTGAAAAAAAAAAAAGCTCTAATTTTTAGATTTGTTTCTAAGGAAGGTGTCGACAACTTGTGCAATCGATTGTCCTAAAAAATAATAATAATAATAAAAATAAAACAAAGCTTATATATATATAAAATTTTAAAAATATTAAATATCAGTAAAAAGTGATAAAAGTTTTTGTGTTATCAAAATTTATAAAATTTTTAATATTAAAAATAAAAATATTATTTTGAAATTTTTTTTTTTTGGAGCTTTTAATTTTTATTGTTAATAATTTGTGATAATTTTATGATTTTTATAGTTTTTTAAGTGAAAATATACAAATGATTATTAATAAATATAATATTAAATTTTTTATTAATTTAAATTTTTTTATTGTAATTTTTGATGGTTAGTAGATAAATAAAAGTTTTTTCAATCTGCCCTCTATTTTACAAATAAAAAAAAAGTTTTTTTATATTTTTTTTGTTTATATGATAAAAATAATATTAGTATTAGCATATTTTTTAAAAAAATTTTTAAAATAAATATTTATTTATAAATTTATTATGATTTTTTTTTAAGAAAACAATTTTCCAGTGTTGAAATTTTATTTGTATAATATCATTTAGATATTTTTGTTATTATATTATTTTATCGGGTAAATACGGTATTAGTTGGTTGAAATTTAATTAAAAATCTGTTATACACACAAAGTTGACCTGATAATCGATTTAAAAATTAATTTTAAATAAATAATTATATTAATTTGAAAAAAAAAATAAATAATACTTTTTGATTTAAAAAAATTATTAAAATAAAATAAATGAATTTTTAAAATTTTTTAAAATTTAAATAAATAAAAAAATAAACTAATCGTTTTATTTAAAATATAAAAATTTAAAAAGTTTATTTTATTATCTGTTGAAAATCACAATCTAAATAAAGCTCATGAAAATAATAAAATAAAAAAAAAATACATCAACTTGTTTTTGCTTTAAACACACGTGGCTATTTCCACTTATTTTTTTTCAATATAAATTTATATTTAAAACAAAAAAAAAAGTCATCTATAAATAAAAAAAAAAATTAAATTTATCAATTTTTCAATGATATATTATTAATAAAATATTTGAATTGATAACCACTGAGAATATTTTACGTAACATATTTATTAATGAAAACTTTCTTCAACTTGGTACTGAATCTTTTAACACTGGAAAATTGTAAATTTATATTAAAAATATAATAAAAAAAATAATATTTATTTAACAAAAAAATTAAACTATAATTCTTTATCATAAAAAATTAATAATTAAACTTTAAAAAATCCTTAAAATTACAATATTAATTTAGTAATTTTTGTTTGATAAAAAAATAGATAATTTAAATAGAAAAAAATATGAAAATTCATTTTATAAATTTGTTAAAAATATTAAATAAAAAATTATGATGTTAGTTAATAATGATAGATAAAATTGTTGTAAAATGACGATAATGATAATGATAATAAATAAAATGACAATATGTTACAAGACGTAAAATACAGTGTTAAAATATGTAAAAGACGGATTTTTTTTTTGGACCGTCTCATTGATATACATATATACAATGTAATAGTGATACTATTTAAGTTGGATTAAATATAATATGAATGCTGAGACAGATACATTTGAGCTCGAGGTTTTCGAGGTGAGTTTTTTCATCAAATGATTCAAATGAATTCAACAATCAACCTATTTAATAATTACATTTATTTTTTAATTTATAATATTTTTTTTATATACAAATAAACCTTGATATTAAAATATTTAAAAAAACAATATGTTATATAATTTTATTTATTATTAATATTAATATATATAATAAAAAAAAATAAAAGGTTCGAGATGGTGGTGATGATGTCAGGCCTAAAAAATCAACAACAAATTATCGTGATATAAAAAAAAAAAAAAAACATTTACATGATATTAATAAAAAAAAATTAAATAATGAAAAAAAATTTAAAAAAAAAAAATATCATAAAAAATTTAATAAACAAGAATCATCAAGTGGACTTGTTGATAATTTTCCATCATCATCAAATGATAATCAAACTGGTGAATGTTCAAAACGTGATTCATCATGTAGTATTGGTGGTACTAATCGTCATGTTAGATTACGTGAATCATTATTAACAGTATTAGGTAAATTAGTTGTATGGAAAGGTACTAGATATCGTCCAACATCAACAACAACAACACAAAATTCACCACCACCAACTGAATGTATTGGTAGAAGTACTGTTTTTTTTTCTAGTGGTGAGTTTTCTATCATCAAATTCCCATAATTAGCTAATATTATTTAACAAATAAAAAATAATAAATTATCGAGTGTTTTTATTTATATTATTAAAAATTATTATTATAAAATATTTATAACAATAAAATTACTTTTTTCTATTTTTTTTTTCTTTGTAATTATAGAGACAGAGAGAAGAATTCGAGCAAATAATCGAGCATATAATTCACAATTTAAATATGCAGTAAATATAATTTTTATATATGAATAAATAATATTAATTAATTAATTAATTTAAAAATTTTTTTTTTATATTTTTAATAGAATAATTATATAAAAACGTCCAAGTATTCAGTTCTTACTTTCCTGCCATTAAATTTGTTTGAACAATTTCAACGACTTGCAAATTTTTACTTCCTGTGTTTGTTGGTGCTTCAAATGATACCTGCAATATCATCACTTACTCCAATCACAACAGCCATACCTCTTATTGGAGTGCTAACACTTACTGCCGTTAAAGATGCTTATGATGATTTTGTAAGTATAAAAATATTTTTGGAATATTTAAATATAAAAAAAAAGAAATATATACTTATTTTAAAATTTTTTTATTTATTTATTTTTGTAGCAACGACACAGCAGTGATTCACAAGTAAACAATAGAAAATCACAAACATTACGTGGTACAAATTTAATTGTTGAAAAATGGTCACAAGTACAAGTTGGTGATGTTATTAGAATGGAAAATGATCAATTTGTTGCTGCTGATGTATTATTACTATCAACAAGTGAACCAAATGGTTTATGTTATATTGAAACAGCTGAATTAGATGGTGAAACAAATTTAAAATGTCGTCAATGTTTAGCTGAAACAACTGAAATGATGGATAATAATGAACTTATTGGTAAATTTGATGGTGAAATTGTTTGTGAAACACCAAATAATTTATTAAATAAATTTGATGGTATATTAACATGGAAAGGAAATAAGTAAATAAAATATAAAATAATAATTTATAATTTTATAATTTTATAATATTATTATTAATTTATATATTTAAATTTTAGATATGCATTGGATAATGATAAAATAATATTACGTGGTTGTGTATTAAGAAATACACAATGGTGTTATGGTGTTGTTATCTTTGCTGGCAAAGATACAAAATTAATGCAAAATTCTGGAAAAACAAAATTTAAAAGAACTTGTATTGATAGATTATTAAATCTTCTTATTATTGGAATTGTATTTTTTTTATTATCATTATGTGCATTTTGCATGATTGGCTGTGGTATATGGGAATATTTTATTGGACGTTATTTTCAACTTTATTTACCATGGGATACATTAGTACCAACAGATCCATTTGGTGGTGCAACAATAACAGCATTACTTGTTTTTTTTTCTTATACAATTGTATTAAATACTGTTGTGCCAATAAGTCTTTATGTTAGTGTTGAAGTTATAAGATTTATACAATCATTTTTAATTAATTGGGATGAAGAAATGTATTATCCACCAACAAATACACATGCACGTGCTAGAACAACAACACTTAATGAAGAATTAGGACAAATTGAATATATATTTTCTGATAAAACTGGTACATTAACACAAAATATTATGACATTTAATAAATGTTCAGTTAATGGTAAAAGTTATGGTGATGTTATTGATGAAATAACTGGTGAAGTCATTGAATTATGTGAGGTGAGTTATTTTTATTTAATTATTACATTTTTTTTTTTTTTTTTTGTTAAAAAAATATTATAAAATCATGCTTGACTCATTTTTTTTGTTTTTTTTTTGTTCTTATGCTTGTACTATTTTATTTTTAATTGTTTTTTTTTTTTAAAATACATGAGTGAAAACAAATAAAAAGTTATTTAATTTAATTTTGACGAATAAACAAATCAACAAGAAATCAAAGGTAAAATGGAAAAATAGTGATGATTTTGTTCAACATATTGATCATATTGATACATCAATAAGTGGAGTCAATGATAAACTAATGGAACAAATTGATTCAATGGATAATAATAATTTAAAATCAAATATTCAAGTGGACAAATATAAATGCACACAATTATCATCAGTACGCATGCTTATTTATGTTTTTATGTTGCTTGTATTATTATTTTTTTAAATTATTTTTGTAATATATAATTAATTTTATATTATTTAATTATGTTTTTCTACAGACTGAGAATAAGTTTTTAATCATTTTATTCTTTCTTTTGATAAATTTAAATATAAAAATTATTAATTTACCTGAATTAATTAGATAAATTATTATTAAATATTATTAAAATGTAAAAAAATAATTAATAAAATATTATGTATTTATTTTTTTCTAGACACTTAGACCATTAGATTTTTCATTCAATAAAGATTATGAGCCTCAATTTAAATTTTATGATTCAACATTACTTGATGCTGTAAAAAAAGAAAATGATGAAGTATTTTTATTTTTTCGTTTATTGGCATTATGTCATACTGTTATGGCTGAAGAAAAAAATGGTAAAATTGAATATCAAGCACAATCACCAGATGAATCAGCACTTGTATCAGCT
The DNA here is from genome assembly GCA_011426435.1 of Lysiphlebus fabarum. Classification (NCBI taxonomy): domain Eukaryota; kingdom Metazoa; phylum Arthropoda; class Insecta; order Hymenoptera; family Braconidae; genus Lysiphlebus; species Lysiphlebus fabarum. The sequence continues at coordinate 114,759 of WSYQ01001234.1, forward strand.
GCTAGAAATTTTGGTTTTGTATTTCGTGAACGTTCACCAAATAGTATAACAATTGAAGTTATGGGAAAACGTGAAATTCATGAATTATTATGTATTCTTGATTTTAATAATATTAGAAAAAGAATGTCTGTTATATTAAGAAGAAATGGTCATATTAGATTATATTGTAAAGGTGCTGATAATGTTATTTATGAAAAATTAAAAAATAATTCAAATGATATTATGGAAAAAACACAAGAACATTTAAATAAATTTGCTGGTGAAGGATTAAGAACATTATGTTTATCATATAAAGATGTTGATGAAAGTTTTTATAATGATTGGAAAAAAAGATATATGGAAGTTGTTATGACTGGTGGTGAAGATAAAAATGATAAACTTGATGCAATTTATGAAGAAATTGAAAAAGATATGACATTACTTGGTGCAACAGCTATTGAAGATAAACTTCAAGATGGTGTACCACAAACAATTGCTAATTTAAGTCTTGCTGGTATTAAATTATGGGTTTTAACTGGTGATAAACAAGGTTTGTATTATTTATTTTTTTTTTTTGAAAATAATTTATATTAATATTAATTTTAACATTAAATTTAATTTATTTTTTTTTTTAATTTTAGAAACAGCAATAAATATTGGTTATTCTTGTCAATTATTAACTGATGATTTAACTGATGTATTTATTGTTGATGCAACAACATATGATGCTGTTGAAACACAATTAAATCGTTATCTTGAAACAATTAAAACAGCAGCTAGTCAACAACACAGACCAGCACTTTCAATCGTTACATTCAGGTGGGACAAAAAAAGGTCAGGCAAACGAAAGAGACGGAGTAACAAAAATCTTTACATCCCAATATATTTATAGTTTTTTTATTTATTTGTTTAATAATAATTTAATCATTTATTCATTTGGGATTTTTCATATAAATTAATGGTTTTTTTTTTTTTTTTTTTATCATTAATCTGCTGATGCTTTATTTGGTATCCATTCATTTGTATTTGTTGTTTTTTATTTTTTAAATGAGAATGCTGATTAAAGTTTTATAAAAAATTATTTTAATTTTATAAATTTTTATTGCTTATTAATTAATTACTTAACTCCTTCTCTTTCTGGTTGCTTGAATTAATTCATGATTTAATTATCATACAACTAACATGGAAAAAATACTTGGATAATTAATTTAAATAAAAAAACAAAATTGGTAGAAAGATTTAGATAAATATTAAAAATAATGGTATATGTATTTTTTATAATAATTTATTTTTTATATTTTTTTATTAATCAGTGATACAGAATACAACAGAGATGAACCTGATGAACATGAACCAGATTATTCAGCTGATTTTGCAATTGTTATTAATGGACATTCATTGGTATATGCATTAAATCCAAAAATGGAACAATTATTTATTGAAGTTACAACTTCTTGTAAGTTTATACAAAAAAAAAAATTAATTTAAATTTTATTAATTAATAATTTAAATATATATTTATTAAAGGTAAATCTGTAATATGTTGTCGTGTTACACCACTTCAAAAAGCTATTGTTGTTGATTTAATAAAAAGAAATAAAAATGCAGTAACTTTAGCTATTGGTGATGGTGCTAATGATGTATCAATGATTAAAACAGCACATGTTGGAGTTGGTATAAGTGGACAAGAAGGTTTACAAGCTGTACTTGCATCTGATTATTCAATTGGACAATTTAAATTTCTTGAAAGATTATTACTTGTTCATGGACGTTGGTCATATTATAGAATGTCAAAATTTTTACGTTATTTTTTTTATAAAAATTTTGCATTTACATTGTGTCATATATGGTTTGCATTTTTTTGTGGATTTAGTGCACAAACATTATTTGATCCAATGTATATATCAGTATATAATTTATTTTATACATCATTGCCAGTATTGGCTGTTGGTGTACTTGATCAAGATGTTAATGATAAAAATAGTTTACTATATCCAAAATTATATACACCTGGTTTACAAAATTTATTATTTAATAAAAAAGAATTTTGTTGGAGTGCTTTACATGGTTTTTGGGCAAGTTGTGTATTATTTTTAGTACCATATGGTAAGTTTTTTATTAAAATTTATAATTTATTACATTTAATTTAACTATATATATATAATTATATTTTATTTATTTATTAAAGGTACTTATAGAGATGGTTTATCACCAAAAGGATATGTACTTTCTGATCATATGTTATTGGGGAGTGTTGTAGCTTCAATATTAGTTGTTGTTGTTACTGTTCAAATTGCTCTTGATACATCATATTGGACAGTTATCAATCATATTATGGTTTGGGGTTCACTTATATGGTATTTTATTCTTGATTATTTTTACAATTTTATATTTGGTGGTATTTATGTTGGCAGTCTTACAATGGTAATTTTTAATTTTAAAATAATTTTTTTTTTATTATTTCTTTTTTTTTTTTGTCAATAATAATTGAATAATATTTTTAATAATTTTAAGGCAATGTCAGAGGCAACATTTTGGTTTACAACAGTAATATCATGCATTATACTTGTGATACCAGTATTATCATGGAGATTCTTTTTCATTGATGTACGACCAACATTATCAGATAGAGTTAGATTAAAACAACGTCATGCACGTATGCGTTCACGTCAAAGCCAAGATGTATTACGTACACCATCAACAAGACGTACACGTCGTTCATTACGTTCTGGTTATGCATTTGCTCATCAAGAAGGTTTTGGTCGTTTAATAACATCTGGTAAAATTATGAGAAAATTACCAAATGGTTCTGATTTTAAATTTGCAATGCCATTTACAAGTAATGGATCAAAACAAGTTAATGCTGCAGCAATATCACCAACTGATAATTCAACAAAAAATCCAAGGACTTTAGATACATTAAATCTGTAAGTTTTTTTTTTAATTTTTTTATTAAATTTTATTTGTTGTTTTTCACTTTTGTAAGTTTCTATGTAATAGAAGCATCTGTGATTATAAAAAACAAAAGAAACAAAAGAGCAAAAAACTTTAGCACAATATTGAAAAATATATTGTTTTAATTTTTTATTTTATTTTTTGTAACGCACTCATTTGCGTATTGTAAATTTGTGATATTGTTATTTCATTTATTTGTTAATCATTGTTTATATTGTAAAGAAATAAAAATTTCGATAAAACAGTGTAAATTTGCACATGCTTACAGATTAATGTCAATAAAAATGAAATAATATTTGTGCTATTAAAATTAAGTAACACAACATCGAAATGATAATTTAAATTTAAATAAAAAATATTGAAACATTAATAATATTGCCTTTATGATAAATTAAAAAAAAGAAAATATTCAAAAAACAAAAAATGATATCAATTATTGATTATGTATTATATAATTTACTGTAAATATTTTAAAGAGATATATACTATATTAAATGCTAAATATAGATTTTTTTAAATGGAAAGTAATATATAAAAAATAATATATATAAATAAATATATAAGTAGAAGTTAAAAGAATGAAAGATGAAATTTAAAAATTTTAAAATATAAAAGAATATATATAAATCTATTAACAATTGTTTGCCTTAGACTGACTATTAATTATAAAAAATAAATACAAAAAACAAAAAAAATTTAATATCTGAATATAAAAAATAATCATTAAAAAAATCAATCGTTTAATAATTTAATAATAAAATAAGTTTTTACTTATAAATATTATTAATAAGCAAAGAAAAGAAACATAAAAATAAATAAATTTTAATAAATTTAGTTAATACTGAATATTTGAATTATGTTATTATCATAATCAAATACATACTGTTATTTTCCAAAGAAAAAAATAATTAAGATAAACTAATTTATGTGCCTGAATAACGTAATTTTTTTTTTTTTTTTAATTTAATTCATATTTTTTTTTTTAATTATTGAATAAGTTTTTTATATAACAGTCAAATTTTTGTACGTAAAAATTTATAAATAGATAAAAAAATTATCACAATTTTGAAATTGTATTTCAAATTTTATAAATGTTAATTTTTATTCACGAAAAAAAAAAATGTGTTTGATGTATTTACGTCGTTATGAAAAAAAAGTTTGTAAGCTTTTTTTTTTTTTGCACGTTGCTAAAAAAAAAAACATAACGAAACATACTTATATGTATTTTTTTATTTTTTTTTTTTTTCATGATAAATTTGCTATAAATATTCTGTATTAACTGATGAGACTGCACACAATTTACAATTAAACTTGCTCGTTAATTGGCACACATGTCATTAAATAAATTTTTCAAATTTGTCAATTTATAATAAAAAAAAAAATTTATATAAAAAAAATTAAATACAAGAAACCAAAAACTGGATTTTATAGAAATTTAAATTTTAAATTTTTTTAGGAGATACATTGAGTGATTTGCTGTTGAATAGCTGAATCAATGAGTGATTATAATAGTTATAATACATCGACTAATAAGTGATTGAATAATTTTAAAAAATATATATAGATATATACATATTTTTTTTTTTGTTTAAAAAATTTTTTCATCGTAATTTAGATGATAACTATTTATATTAAGTTATTAAAATAAAAACGAAATATAAAAAAAAATAATTTATAAAAAAAAAAAAATGCAGCTTTTATTTTTAAATGCAAATATTAATTTAATATTATTTTATGATAATTATAATTTATTAATTAAAAAGAAAAAAAAATTAATTAAATATTTTCATATGTAAAATTTGAATAAGTGACTTATGTTAATTTTTAATTCATCAATTAATTTATCAATTAATTAAAAATTATTTTTTAAATACATTGTTGTTGTTTTTTATTTTTTACAATAAATACATAAATTTACAATCATTACATTTTTTTTTTTGTTTAATTATTTAAAAATATACAATTTTTTTTTTTAATTCCTATAATATCAGACTTGAATTCTCAACTCTTTGATGTTTAGAGATTAAATCTTCAAAAGCTACAACAACAAGTTTGGTTTGTAAATTTTCATCCAATTGATTATCAATTAATTTCTCTAGACCAATTGATGTAAAAAAGTTTATTACAAAACTTGTATTTTTATTTTATTTATCATTATTCACTGTGGTAAATTGGTGTAGCATGTTCAATTGATTATAAACAACAACTGGATGAATCAGTAGCTATTATACAAGATGATAGATTAACTTATCAAAGAATAAAAAAAACAATTTTATTTATTAGTAAATTGTATGTTGTTGTACAGTTGAAAATTATTTAATTGTAATAATTTTTTAATTGAAATAAAAAATACAGTCTTCATGAGGATGTTTAATATAAAAACAAGCTGTCTTTTAAGATTGAAAGTAGTTCATGATGGATCACATGATGCAGAGTTGTAGAACTCTAATGATGAATTTATTTTATTTTTCATTTATTATAAATTACTAAAAAATATTCATCTTTTTTTTTTATTAATTAAATACATACTGGTAACTAACATCCTTCAATTTTTCATATATTTTTAATGTATTATTTAATATTTTATAAAACAACAGGTTTTTTATTTTGCAATCGTAACATATCACAAAAAAATATCACGAGTACAAAGAAGTAATAATATATAATTATACCACTTTTACCACTTATAATCATTTTTATGAAGAGTCAACCATCGAGATTCAATTATTGACTGAGAAAATGTCATAAGACTATTATTACTGATAGACAGATTTAAAACAATATCATTTATACGATTTTTAGTTATATTATCAGCAGCAATAATTGTATCAATTGTAATATTACTGTTAACTCCAATAATAAAATGTTCAAGATCTGGACAATTTTTCATAAGTTGAATGACACCAACATCAGTTAATTTCTTGCAATTACCACAGTTTAAACATTTTAATCTTTTTAATTTGCTGATAAAATTGTCAGTAACATTATAATTCCATTTTACATTTAATATTTCTAAATTTTTTAAGTTAGTCAAAGCCATAAGAGCAGTTTCAGTAATATTTGTACAAAATTCAATATTTAAATTCTTCAGATTTTTACAATAATTAGCAATAGCAATAATAGTACTACTTTCAAGACGACATACATATATTAAATTTAAATATTCTAGATTTTGCATTTGTGATAATCCATCAAAAATTGATAACAAAGAAACATTAATACCAGGTATTTCTAAACGTTTAAGTTTTGTACAATTGTTTGTAATTGCAATTATTAATTTATCTCTGCAAAAATACTCTGTATTGTACAGTTTTAAACATTCAAGATTTTTTAATTTTGTCAATTTTATCATTGAAGTTTCATTAATAGTAGTTTTCATTAAATCAAGTCTCAAGTATTTTAAATTTTGACAATGGTCTACAATATTTATTACTGATTCATCTGTAATTAACCATGGACAATCTAAATACTCTAAATTTTTAAGGTTTATCCAGTCTTCAAATAAAAATGTTGCTGTCCGATTTTTTGATAATTTTATAATTTTTAGATATTTTAATTTTTTGCATGACTTCAAAATATTAATCAGTGTTTGTGGATTAATTAATTCAGAATCATTAAACATCACATGATTTCTATAATAAACACTTAGATGTTCCAAATTTATAAGTTTGTTTGCCCACAATTCTCGTTCAAAACTACAATCATCAAGATTAAGATAAACAAGTGTTATTATTTCTGATATGTCATAAATAATATTATCTAGCATGCAGTTGTTAACTGTCAAACTGTGAAGTTTTTTGAATTTTTTAAAATCCTAAAAAAAAAAAAAATATAAAAAAATTTTTGAAATAATTTTAATCAACTGTATCTGTTTAATAGTATTGTTATTTATGAGTGATTAACAACTAATTATATCAAAAATAACTACTTCTAGAAGATTATTGATTAAATTAATGTTTATTTTAATAAATACTAGTTTATCAACAAACTTTTTAATTGACAGTTAAATTAACTTCAAGTATTGTTAAATTTTTGCAGCAATTACTAACAAATGATATTTAAATTACAAACTTTTAAAAGAATCAATTAGATATTTTCTTTTAAATAACTTAAATTAACTGTAGTGTATTTAAATAATTAACTAAAAATTGTTTATGTACTAAAAATTACTTACAACAAATATGTATTCAGTATTCCAGTGAGAAAATTTTTCAAAAAATAAATGAATTTCATTAATTCCTTCTGGAAGACTATTGATTATTTCAATTGGAAAATTAGGTGCAATTTTTTTAATTTTAATATATACTAGTTTATCCAATCGTGTAAAAGCATAAACAAAATTAGAAAATATATAATTTTCTAAACTATGATTATGTTCAAATTCAAGTTTTGTTAAATTTTTGCAGTGACTACTAACAAATGGCATGATACTTGAATTGCAAACTTTTGAAAGAGACAATTCATTTAAATATTTACCACATTTAAATAATATTTTCTGTACATCTGTTTGTGTCAACATACGATTATTATGTGTACGACGTATTGATTTACTACATTCGTATTTTTTAATATTGTGCCAAACTAATCTACAGGCTTCTTTCCATAAAAAGCAAACTAAACATGAAAATTATCAAATTGAAAATAAATATAAACAACATTATAATAACATTAAATATTAGTATTTATAATTTAATTCAAGTATTACCTTTTTCCATAGTCATTCTGTCAAGAGCTGGTAAATACATGAATATTTTTTCTAATACTTCTAAACTAAAAGTGTTAATAATATGAGCTTTATTTTCGTCAGCATCATCAGAAGGTTCTTGTTTTTCTTCACTATGACATCTCTTTCTTGAAATCATCATAAATAAATACTGAAAATAAAAAATAATATAAATATTATTAAATATTATATATTTTTTGTAATTGATAATTTAAATTTTTCATGATGGAAAACATATGATCAAGATAAATATTTCATAAAAAATCAAGTAAACAAGATATGCTGAATGGATTTGACTAATTTTTAATCATTTTTTTGATCTACTTATAAATTTTTTAATAATTATTAATTTAGAATTAGTTTAATTTGACTGTTTTTTTTTCTTTTTTAGGTTAAATTTTTATTATAACTGTCAATAAATGTTGCTTAACAAAAATGCAATAATAAAAACATAAATAATGACTCACCTTTTTTGAAAATTTTAATCAACAATTTAGTATATTTTTCTGTTTTGATTATTCAATTAAAATCAACGAAAAATAATAATGTAACAAACAAATACCAAATAATTTTATACAATTATTTAATAATCAAGTACAATTTTTTTTATTTTTAATTATTTATTAATTCTTGATTATTATTTGGTTAGAATTGCTTACGTTGATTGTTGATTGTTTGTTATTATTTTGATTGTTAATGATTATTAGTTATTTATTTATTGTTGTTTTATTATTACATACATTTACAGCTCTGAACACGTTTATTTATTTTATGTTTTTATTTTTATTTTTGGAGTTTTACAAAGAGGGTAATTTGTGACGTCACAATGAGTTCCATCAGCTGTTATATACGAAATTTTTTTTTACATTACTACATTATCAACACTACACAGTCAAGTAAGTCTACTTACTTACTGGAGCTTTCATCGCAAATTCGCAAATATTATATACCTTTTTTTTGTTTAATTTGAAGATCTCTTTTCCTGAACTCATTATGAATAAATACTGAAAATAAACAATAATTATATAGCTACTATATTTAACTGTCAAGATCAATTTAATATTATTTTTCTTTGTAATAGATAATTTTAATTTTTCATGAAAGAAAACATATGATCAAGAGAATTATTATTAATCAGTTAAATTTGAAATTGTATTATAAAGATAATTGTGAAGAATTATTATTATAAAAAATTAAGTTATTAGATTGTTAAAACTATAGCATCAATAATAAAATATAGTTACATTTTATTAAATAATGACAATGATGATCAAAAATATTTCAGATCTATTAACAAGATATGTCGATTGAATTCAACTAATTACAAAATTTTCAATAAATATTATTATCTAACAAAAAACAAAAAACAAGTATTTTGTACAAAAAAAAGAGTCAAGTACTCGAAATTGTAGTGAATTTGTAATGTAACTTGTTTTGCCATTAATTAATCTAAAATGTTAAAAAAAAAAAATAATAAAAAAAAAAAATTATACTTGACCCTGCTAAACATAAGATTGAATAATGTTGGCTTAAAATTTTATTTTTAATTTAGAAAAAACTACGCAGGGTCAAGTATAATTTTTTTTTTTTATTATTTTTTTTTTTTTTAACATTTTAGATTAATTAATGGCAAAACAAGTTACATTACAAATTGACTACAATTTCGAGTACTTGACTCTTTTTTTTGTACAAAATACTTGTTTTTTGTTTTTTGTTAGATATCACATCTTTTTGTAAAGTTTTTCTTGAAATTTATATTATTATATTATATTTATATATCATCAACTTTAATTTTTATTTATAATTATTTTACCGGTGTATCATTTGATGTTTATTATTTTTAATATACAATATTGCAATATTTATCATATATCTATTCATATGTCAACTCTGCAGTGCAGCCAACAAAAATGAGCAAGTGAGAAAAGTAAAAAAAAAAAAAAATTTTATAATCTTATACCGTACTACCAACTTAACAAAATCAGAAATCTGGTTTTTCAGCCAAAAAATCGCAACCGTTAATTTGATTGTTCAATAAAAAAAAAAATAAGCCACTAAAAAATCTGATTTTTTTTTTAAAAAAAAGCTTGACATCGATTTATGGGATCATTACAAAGCCTCATATTTTTTAATTAAATCCATCATATTTTAATTAAATTTATAAAAATTGGAGACGGAAGGGGGCAAAATATTTGATGTATAATATAGTCACGGTAGTTACTCTTACACACACATATAAATTTCCTTTCTCATACTTGACTCGAGGCACTACCGTGCCTCTTGATTTAGAATTAGTTTTAGGTTGGCTGGTTCTTTTTTTTTTATATTTAGGTTAAATTTTGTTGTAACTGTCAATAAATGCTTCTTAATAAAATGCAGTAATGAAATAATAAATAACAACTCGCACCTTGTTTCAAAATTTAATCAACAATTTAGTACTAATTAAAATCAACGAGGAAAAATGATATATAACATACAAAAACCGAATGATTCTATACAATGATTGATGAGTTTTTTGTTAGATCACATCTTTTGTTAAAATTTTTTTTTTTGTATCAAACTTTTTTGCTCTTTTGTAATTAAAAGAGCAAAACAAGTTACATTTTAACTGTTATTTCGAATACTTACATTTTTTTTTAGATGTTTCATCTTTTTGTAAAGTCTTAAGCTTTATTTAAAAAACATTGTAAAACATATTTTTTTTTGTTTATTAAATTAATTATTGTTATTACGTTACCAACATTATAATAAACATCTGGACTAAATTGTAATATATTTTTTTTTTTCATATTTTTGATATAGTGCACTATACATATTGTACGTTTTGATTTGTAGACAAAATTTCAAATTGTGATGCATCAAGTGATATATATTTTTATTTACAATGTGATTGGTTTTTTATTTGGCTCTATAATGGTATAACGCAAATTCATGACTTATTTTTTATTTACGAGTAAATTTTAAACCTCTACTTCAAAAAGAAAAATGTATGAGTAATTTAAATAGGTAATTCAGTTTATGTTAAAATCATTGTAGTTATTATAAAGTTATTTCCTTTAGTCAATTTATAATATTGTTTGGTTATTCACGTATTAATAAAAATGTATGAAATTATTGGAATTAAATTATAAAATTATTTGATTGTTAATATTTGGTTATTCCTTGATTGAAATATCCAATAGTTGAATTTATTAACTTAAATTCCTCCACCATTTGTCCAACCTTTCTCCACCATGGATCATTTTCGGAAAAAGGTGGCCAAAAGGCAAAGAAACGGTGTAGAAATAGTGGAGAAAGATTTCTACCAGGGAACACCACCAGTATATTGTAATTTTTGTATATGACATTGAGATATTTCATTGTTGAATTGACTACTTGTATTTTGAGAGACTTTAAGTTAGATAAATCACTAAAAGTATCTTGATTCAGTGGAATCATTGCATTATTTATTTCTAATGTTGTTAAATTTGACATTAATTCGAATGCTTTTGGTTCAATAATTATCTCTTGACCATGGTAATAAATCAAGTATTAAAGTATTAAACGATAATTTAAATGATTGAAAAAAATAATTACTAATGACGTTTATTATGTTACTTGTCAATCGTATCTCTTTTATTGTTTCTATTTGTGTATCAATTGGTATTAAAGATGTCCATCTACCCAGATAGCAAGTTTTGAATAATGTTGGCCATTTTATAGATGGTCCACATGGAATTTCTTCGTATTTTGGTGCCATAAAAACACCTGGTGAATATAATATTACCAATTCAAAGACAATCCACAAAATTTGAAGGTTCTTCATTTTTTTTTTTTTACTGTGTACAAGTGCGAATCTTGTCTTGATATATATATAAAACGAAACGATGACGTGTATAATGCAACTAAAATTCTTTTAAAGACAACTTGGACAGTAAAACAATTGGTATCGACTAATATATTGTCAATATAATTAACTGCGCTCAAGTATACATATATGTGTTATTATATTGAAACGTAAATTCCTAATATTTTAATAGCTTGGTTGGCAAGTGTAATAAAAAAAGTAACACGCATTAAAAAATATTTTTATCTAATCTTTTTAAGTACACATATTTCTACATCACTGTTATAGATATATTTTTAAAAAATTCAATATGATGTATAAACATGTACAAACCCGGAACCAAAATTATTATTGATAAGACAAAAAAACAAATAAATAATTTATTGACATTATCCAACAGGCACGTGCAAGGTTGAATATTACTTTTGTTAAAATTCTTAAATTATTTATTTATACTAAGTGAATTTATTATAATATTTGTTGTGATCCTAAAAAATTTATAAATTATAAAACAATAAATAATGTTTATATAATTTATTTGTATTTTTTTTTTTTTCTTTTTTTTCCATTTTATTCGAGCAAATAAATACATACATTTTCTATTGAAACAAATTTTTTTATTGAATAATTTTTTTATTATAATCTCATAAATATATAGGTATTATATGATTTTATAATGTGCCTTTTTTTATTACATTATAATAAGTACATCGGAGATTAATAATTTATTATAAAAGAAAAATATGTTCTTTAAATTTCATAAGATAAGCCAGATTGTATGAGTAAATATATTTTTTTCCATCAGCATATATTATAAGGCATAACAGTTTTTCTCTCATGTGATCGAAGACAATCGAAACGACAAGTAACACAGTATGTTTTAAGTTTTGACAAGCAACGCATTTCACTGTATGATATTTTTCTTGTATATAAAAATGTATGATCAGATACCATCCATACATCTCTGTTAAGAACAATAGGTTTATTATTGAATAAAAACAAATCATGAAAAGACGATCCTTGAAATGCAGCATCTTCAATGATATTAATTTTGTTGTTTGATAAATCCAACTGATTGCATTTAACATTTTCAAAAATATAACTTGGAACAACTGAAATCGCATTATAACTTAAATTAATTAAACGCATATTATTATTGCCTTCAATAACAAATATTCCATCATTAATTTCAATTATTTTGTTATGATTTAATTCAATTTTCAGTAATTTACCAAGATTTTTAAATGTATCTGAATGAATATAGTAAATTTTATTAAATGCCAAGTTGATATATTTCAAATTATCAAGTCCATCAAATGCATTTGTTTCAATAACTATCAATTGAGTTTTGGTTATTGTTAAATTTTGTAAAGATGGTAAACAGTTGAATGAATAATCATTTATTCGTTCGATATCACCACTTGTATAAATAATATTGTTTATTGAAATTGGTAATTTATTTGAGAATGGACTTTTACAAATACTTATTGAATTATTTTTGAAAATTTCTAATATTTTAAAATTTTTGAGTTTTTCCAATACTTGTCCAAGGTATACTCCTGTTAAAATTTCATTTGGTTTTATTTTAAGATATTCCAAAGATATCAATGGATCAAATAATCCAATTTTAAGTTCAATTGTTCCTACATTTAACTCCAATCTTTTTAAAGATTTCAATCCATTAAATGAACCAGGAAGAAGGAAAAATCCATATTTATGTTTTCTATCAATTATTAATGTTTTTAATCCTGATTCAATGTTTAAATCACTAAATGCATTTTCATTGATTGATGATACAAAATCACCGAGAGTTATTTGTAATTGATCAATTGGTGATTCAGAAAAAAACAAACTACGTAAAGGTAAAATACTTTCTTGACGGTATGAATTTAAAGCTATAGATAACATAGAGTTGTGCTTGAAACAAATTTCAAATGGATATTCAACATGACATTTTTTTTCAATCTGAGATTCGGTAATTCTCCAAGCAACTTTATCTTTTTGCAAACTAGGATGATTATTATGTATTTGAAAATTTGAAAGATTTGTTAAACTATTAAATGCACTATTTTCAATCAATGATATATTATTGTATGATAAATCTAAATTTTCAATATTCATTGCACCATTAAATGTTTTTTGATGTATAGATTCTAATAAATTAAAACTCAAATCAAGTGTTGATAATAATTTGTTATCAATAAATGATTCATCTTCAATAAATTTTATTTTATTATCACTTAATATGAGAGTATTCAAGTTTGTTAATACATCAAATGTATTTTTATCAATACCATTCAATTTACTAGATATTATTTCTAAACGAGATAGTTTATTAAGTCCATCAAATGCTCCTGGTATTATTCTTTCAAGATTAGTATTAGTAATAGATAAAAATTTAAGTTTTTTCAAACATGAAAACTCATTCCATTGTAAATATGTAAATGAACTATTTGTATAATATAAAACTGATATATTGAGTGGCATATTTTCACATATTTCAGAACAAATAAAAACTTTATTGACATTAAAAATTATTAATTTTTGTAGATTTTTTAAAGGATTTAATAATTGACATAATGGAACTAAAATAGATTCGTCTACTGAAATTTCAAGATGTAACAATGATTCAAGAGGATTAAATATAGTCAATGTTTCCGAAGAAATTGGTTTAGTTTTAAGTTCAAGAACCTTAAGATTTTTCAATCCTGTAAATGATTTTTCATATATTATAAAATTTTTTGTTGCAGCTGTAGAAGTAATTATTAAAATGCTAATGTTTAAATTATTAAATACATTATTTTCAATTGCTGATAAATGAGTGTCTTGTATTTCAAGAATTGTAGGTTTCCATAAATCAGGTACAAGCTGTTTAATTGATATTAATGATGTATGAAATATTTTGCAAATTTCAAACAATTTGTAATTACTTAAATAACAACGTCTAAATTTATTATTCACTAATTTAATAGAGGATGGAGCTATTGTTTCATTTATCGCAATAATTTCATTCAATTTATAACTTAAATACAGTCTTGTATTTTTATTTAAATTAGAAAAAAGAATACGATCTTCTTCATCAAATTTATTATTATAGAGATAAATTGCATCAATATGAGATCCATTGAATGCACTACTTTCAAATATTTCAATATTATTTTGACTCAAATCAATAATACTACAATTTATATCTTTAAATACATTCTTTTCAATAAATTCTAAATTGTTATAACTCAAATTTAATAATAACAAATTCATAGTATTTGGATTTACAATTGCTTGATTATCAATATTATTTATTGAATTATTACTTAAATCAATAATTTTTAAAGATTTAATGTTGAACACATTTGAAGGTATGTGAGTAAGTTTATTATTTGAAATCAATTTTAATTCTTTCAATTTATGTAAGTAATCAAATGATTCCATATTAAGATATGTTAAATTACTTTTCATGATTGTTAGATATTCAAGATGTATTAAACACTTGAAGCATCCTTCAAATAATTTTGTCAAAACACCACCAGTATATTGTAATTTTTGTACAGTTAAAAAATCATCACCTATGTCATAATAATTACAAATATCTATATTATAATGATTCAATAATTCCAAGCTTTCTAATCGATGCAAATGATTTTTTAATATGACATTGAGATATTTCATTGTTGAATTGTCTACTTGTATTTTAAGAGATTTTAAATTAGATAATTGACTAAAGGCATCTTTATTCAGCTGAATTATGGCGTTATTTATTTCCAATGTTGTAAGTTGAGTCATCGAATCAAATGTATGTATATTAATGAATATTTTTTGATCGGTTGATAAATCAAGTATCAAACTAGTGACTGATGACAAATGAAACGAATGAAGAAAATATTTTTCAATGATGTTAAATGTATTATTTTTTGTTAATCGGATTTCTTTCAATGTTTCTATTTGTGTTTCAACTGGTACTAAAGCTGTCCAATTACCCAGATAGCAATTTTTAAGTGTCAGCCATTTTATAGATGGTTCACATGGAATTTCTTCGTATTTTGGCGCCATAAAAACACCTGGTGAATATAATATTACTAATTCAACGACAATCCACAAAATTTGAAGGTTCTTCATTTTTTTTTTTTTACTGTGTACAAGTACAAATCTTGTATAATGTTAATAAAATTTTTTTAAACAACTCGCATCGAGCAGTGCAACGATTTATGTCGACTAATATTTTTAATATATATATAGCTGCACTCAAATATAGATAAAATTGAAATGTCAATTCACAATATTTATATAGATATTTCGAAACTTTATTAGTTCGTTTTTTTTTTTTTTTTTTTTATACACATGCAAATGTAGTTTTTTCGTTTTAATAATATGTTTAGAATTATATATTTTTTAAAAACGCAGTTGTAACAAAAAACATATATCAGACACTAAAAAATATTTTAACGTTTTTCCTTGAAAGACTGATAATTTTATCTAATCTTTTTAATTACACACATATTTATATCTTACTGTTAGATATATTTTTTAAAAACTTCAATGCGGTGTTTACACATGTACAAAGCCAGAACAAAAATTAATATTGATAAGACGAAAAAACAAACGAATAATTTAATGGCATTATACAAAAGGCACGTGCAAGGTTAAATAATGCTTTTAAAAAATTCTAATTATTTATTTTTAAAGAGAATTTATTATTGTTATTTTAATCATAAAATATTTATGAATTTTTCTAAAATAAAAAATTTATAAATTAAAACATATCATATTATTTTTTATAGGCGCATCATTTTTATTTTTTAAACAAAAAAGAAAAAACATAAATAACTATTGTAAATATTAAAAAAAAAAAAATTAAACGTTTATATTTTATATTTTAATTTTTCTAAATTCAGATAATTTGTAAATTCCATGCAAATAATTCGATCAAAAAGATGGAACTTATTACCAAAAAATACAATTAATTTATCTTCTATATTGAACAGTTTTAATTTTCTCTTTTGATTCAGTTAATCAACTTATTGATTTAAAAAATACTATTTACTAATAATTTGTAATTTAATTCAAATAATAATGACGTATATTTTTCATATACTATATTATAAAAGTAAAAAAAAAATTAATTTTTAAACTGTATTATCTTTGTTTTGAAAGGCATTTGCCTTGAACTATGTTCAAAAATAAACAAATAAGTTTTTGTTTCGTTTCTATATTATAATATCCATCGCAAATATAAATGGCCAGTTTATTTGATTTAGTTAAAAGTCAAAATATACAGTAACATATCTATTGAGATTTATTTTAGCCTGAGCGAAATCTACGACTCAACTTGGGAGAATGAAGTATCAACCATTGAGATTCAATTCTTTTTTTAAAATAATTTATAACATTTCTCTCTACTACGTATATACCCAAAATAATACCATTTTTATGTTCTTTAGTTTCATAATCAGCAGCAATAACTGTATCAATTTCAGTTTTAGTATCACTTTGCAAATGAAGTTCTTCAACTTCTGGACAATTTTTTATGAATTATCTGGAACCAGCAGTAGAAAGTTTACCACAAACAGCAGTATTTTAAATTTTGACAATATTTTACAATGTTCATAACTGATTCATCTGTTATTAAACATGGAGCATTTAGATGTTTTAAATTTCTCAAATTTTTCCAGTTTTTGATTGAAATTTTTTAGAAATAAAAATATTACTTTTGATTATTTTTTGGCTGGTCAGATTAAAGTTACAACAAGTTGCAACATATTGCGAAACATCAGTTGTTATGAGCTTATAAAAATACACGACGATGGCTGATGATGACGATAACAGAACTGATAATATTATCATTACGTAGAATAGATAAAAAAAAAAAAAAAAAAAATGTTTTTTTGACTAAAATATATTACCAACCCTTTACAAATTTACTGTCGCTTCAATTCATTTCAATATTTTGCTTAGAAAGTTGTTTTGAAGATCATATTGCTGTAAAATTTTAATTTTTTCAAACATTTTTTTTTCTTTTTGTATTATTATATAACAAATTTTTTTAAAATTTTAAAATGTTATATGAAATTTAATAAAAACTGATGTAATTGTTTTTCGTATTTATTTTAAAAGTTATATTATCAAGTTTTAAATGATTTATTATTTTATTGTTGTTGATAATTAATTTGATTTTATCTTTTTAAAAATAGTTTTAACCAAATTCATATTGAAGTCTTTAAAAACCTTGATTTTGTTTGTGTCAATTGATATTATAAGTTTGAATTTTTTTATCAAGTCGGCAACAAGATAAAAAACTAAATAAACAAAAAATTAAATTTATTTTTGTTTTTCCTATTTCAAAATTCGTATTTTTTTCAGCTTATTTATTTTATCTATGATAATACTAATAATTGAATAAACATATGCGTACTATTTAATCCTATGTGTCATGAAAAAAAATATATTTTCGTACGAAATTCCATTGAGTTAAGTTCGTTCTCATCGTGTTAAATTATTAAAATTAATTAAAATGAAATTTTTAATTTTTTTAATGAAAATAATTACACTTATAACTTTAATTTATGGTAAGTTGATAATATATAATTTTTTTGGTTATTTATAAAAAAATTTAAATGTAATTTTTATATATTTTATAGATACAGTATTGATTGTGGAAACAACTGATGATAAAACAATTCCGAACAATAAATTAGAGGTTTCAAGCAAAGATTATATTTTATACAATATAACTATGGTCAAGCTGGAAAATCAACCGAAAAATCCATATGAAAATAAATATTCATCATCAAAATTAAAATAAATAAATACGTATATAAATAAAAAAATAATAATAAAAAATACGATACGAAATATGGAACCGAACATAATATCACGCAGATTCATGTAGATTGAAACGAAAATAAAATTAATTCGTTTATCGATTAAAAAAATTAAAAAATGCAAATCAAATAAAATATAACAAAAAAAAAATATAAATCACAAATGTGTAGTTTTATTGAATTCAAATACTTTACTAAACCAAAAAAGTTTTCTAATTAATTTTTAATAATTTTTATTAAATAAAATTTTTATTAATAATTAATACAATAAAAAAAGGGGCCATTTCTTGGAAACGGAGTTCTTGGCTGGCCGATGGTTGGCAAAGATGAATTGGCCAAGCTGTGGCTGATTTTTAGCTGGCCAATAGTTGGTGATCATAAATTGGCCAAGCTATGGCGACCAAACAATGGCCATTTACGTTCTGTCAAATAAATATTTTTCTATTTTCTATTATTTTGTTCTATCCCCCACGGAAATAATATATACCTTGAATATATTTTCGGATATACTCGCCAGGTAGAAAAAGAACTGCCTTGCCCGACTTTATACAGTCGGAAGAGTCGGGCAAGGCAGTTTATTTATTGAACAGTTTTAATTTTCTCTTTTGATTTAGTTAATCAATTTATTGATTTAAAAAATACTATTCAATAATAATTTGTAATTTAATTCAAATAATAATGATGTATATTTTTCATACTATACCTATATAAAAGAAAAAAAAAAATTAATTTTTAAACTGTATTATCTTTGTTTTGAAAGGCATTTGCCTTGAACTATGTTCAAAAATAAACAAATAAGTTTTTTGTTTCGTTTGTATATTATTATATCCATTACAAATATAAATGGCCAGTTTATTTGATTTAGTTAAAAGTCAAAATATACAGTAACATATCTATTGAGATTTATTTTAGCCTAAGCGAGATCTACGACTCAACTTGGGAGAATGAATTATCAACCATTGAGATTCAATCCTTTTTTTAAAATAATTTATAACATTTCTCTCTACTACGTATATACCCAAAATAATACCATTTTTACGTTCTTTAGTTTCATAATCAGCAGCAATAATTGTATCAATTTCAGTTTTAGTATCACTTTGCAAATGAAGTTCTTCAAGTTCTGGACAATTTTTTATGAATTGTCTGAAACCAGCAGTAGAAAGTTTATCACAAACAGCACAATTAAATTTTTTTAATCCTTTCAATTTAATAATAAAATTATCTGTAACATTATCAACACATGTGACATTTAATTCTTGTAAATTTTTTAAGCTTGTTAAAGCAATAAGAGCAGTCTCACTAATACTTTTACAACTTTCGATATTTAAATGTTTCAGGTTTTTACAATTATTAGCAATACAAATAATAGTACTATCTTGAATTTTGTTTTTAGTATATACATCACCTATATGTGACAAATTTAAATGTTCAAGGTATTGTAATTTTGATAACTCATCAAGAACCAATGGATAAGTAATTGGTTCATTATCAATTGATTTTACTATAACACAATAAGGCAATTCTAAACGTTTAAGTTTTTTACAATTTTTTGAAATTGCAATTATTGATTTATCACTGACTTTATATATTCTATTCAACTTTAAATGTTCAAGATTTTTTAATTCTGTTAATTTTATAAATGATAATTCAGATATTTTACAATTACATTGATGAATCTTTAAGTATTTTAAATTTTGACAATATTTTACAATGTTCATAACTGATTCATCTGTTATTAAACATGGAGCATTTAGATGTTCTAAATTTCTCAAATTTTTCCAGTTTTTGATTGAAATTTTTTGGTTGTAACAAGTACGATTGTTAAAATTGAGATATTTTAGTTTTTTGCATGTATTTAATATGCTACTAAATACTTGTGGAGTAATGTATTTTGAATCTTCAATGTATCGATCGTACGAAATAGAAATATGTTCTAAATTTATAAGTTGATTAAATACCCATGATTCTCTTTCCAAATAAGAAAATTTAAGATCAAGATAAACAAGTGTTTTTTTATCTGATATTTGTTGAAAAATATTGTCTAGATTGCAGTATTTTAATGTCAAACTGTGAAGGTTTTTGAATTTTTTTAAGTTCTAAAAAAAAATATATAAAAATTTATTAAAATTATTGTAAATTATTTTGTGCTAATAACTAGTTTTATTAATAATATAACTTACGAAAAATAAAGGTTTTCTTATCCATGGACCAATATTAAAATAAAAATGTATTTCATTAATTTCTTCTGAAAGACTATTGATTATTTCAAATGGAAAAGTCAAAGGGTGTTTCCTACTGACATTAATAATAACTTTTATTGAAATAAATACTAATTTATCCAACTGAGTAAAAGCTTCAATGTAATCATTAGCATTATTAATTTTTGAGTCATCATCATATTCAATTTCAAGTCTTGTTAAATTTTTGCAGTGTTTAGCAACTACTGGCATGATACTTGAGTTGCAAACTATTGATAAAGATAATTCTTTTAAATAAATACCACATTTTAATAAAATTTTTTCTACATCTGATTGTGTTAACAAACGACATTTATAACCACATCCAATTGTACGGATACATTTGTATTTCGTAATGTCATACCAAGCTTGTTGACAAGCTTCTTTCCATTTAAAACAAACTATAATATAAAAATTAAAAAATTAAAAAAATATCAAATAATTATTCTAATGATTATATACCTTTTTCCATATTCATTCTTTCAGAGATAGGTAGCAACATAAATATTGTAGCTAATGAATCCAAACTCAAAGTATTAATAACATCAACTTTTTTCTCATCAATATCATCAAATGATTGATGTTGTTCATGAGCATGACAAATCTTCTTGGCTGCACTCATTGTGAATAAATAATTCTAAAAATTAAAAATAATTTGTTATTATAGACTGTCAATATATTGCTGATTGAATAAAAATTTTTTGTAACAATATAATGATGAAATAGAATTCTTTCATGTACACTAATGTATTCTTTAAAAAATAAATATAAGAAACGTGCAGTCAATATGATATGAAACATCAGACCATGATAAGATATATATTATTTTCTACTCGATCATATCTACAATCAATATATTAGAATAAAATGATTCACATTTAGAAGATGATAATAATAATAAAAATATTATGACAGTACAGAAAAAATATATAGAAAAACTGCATTAATTATTAACAATTAATATTAATAGAAAAAAAACTTAATAATTTATTTGGTTATATATATATTTTTTTTTAAATAATATTTTAAGTTTTTTAAACAGACTACATAATAATTGGAATAAATATTTTACTTACATTGTTTGAAAATTGAATTATCAACCTGGTACTTTCCAATTTTTATTATTTAATTTAAATTTATTGAGAGATTTGTTGAGTGAAATTGAATCAATATTTCAATACCAGTATATAAATTAATTATTATTTGAGAAATACAAATATTACTTTTGATTATTTTTTGGCTGGTCAGATTAAAGTTTTAACAAGTTGCAACATATTGCGAAACATCAGTTGTTATGAGCTTATAAAAATACACGACGATGGCTGATGATGACGATAATAGAACTGATAATATATCATGACGTAGAATAGATAAAAAAAAAAAAAAAATGTTTTTTTGACTAAACTACATTACCAACACTTTACAAATTTACTGACGCTTCAATTCATTTCAATCTTTTGCTTAGAAAGTTGTTTTAAAGTTGTACAATTTTTATTTTTTTCAAACATTTTTTTATGTTTACAAAATAATACAATGATACAATAAAAATTTATAATTTCTTACAATGAAATTTTGACATGAAAATAAACATCCTCAAATTTTCCGTGTATATTTAATTATTACATAATATCAATTATAATTTATTCCCTATTTTTTCTAAAAAGCTTGGTTTTTTATTTTGCAATCATATTGCTGTAACAACCATAATAGTAGAATTTTAAATGAAAAATATTATATCTATATCATTTTAACTATAATACAAACCAGTAATAATAATGTACTTTTAAAAATATAAAAATAAAATTACAAGTATAAAAAAAAGTTAAGAATATCAATGAATTTGATTAATTCTAAGGAGGAACCTGTAACCATTGAGATTCAGTTACTATCTTAGTAGCTGTCATAAGCTTATGATTAAAGATTAATAGTTCCAAAACAATATCATTTATACGGTTTTTAGTTACGTTATCAGCAGCAATAATTGTATCAGCTGTAATATTATAGTTTATTCCAAGATTAAGATATTCAAGATCTGGACAATTTTTTATAAGCTGAATGACACCAACATCAGTTAATTTCTTGCAACTACAACAGTTTAAACTTTTTAATCTTTTTAATTTGCTGATAAAGTTGTCAGTAACATTAGGATTTAATTTGACATTTAATATTTGCAAATTTTCCAAGTTAGTCAAAGCCATAAAACCCGTTTCAGTAATATTTGTACAAAATTCAATATTTAAATTTTTAAGGTTTTTACAATTATTGGCAATAGCAGTGATAGTATTCTCTTCAATAAGGCATATACGTGATAAATCTAAATGTTCAAGATACTGTAATTTTGATAACTCCTCAAAATTAGGTATCGATTGCGAATAAGATGTTAAATAATACAAGGGTATTTCTAAACGTTTCAGCTTTTTACAATTGTTTGAAATCGCACTTATTGTTTTAGCACCACAGAAAAGATATGCGTTAAACAGTTTTAAACATTCAAGATTTTTTAGTTCTGTTGATTTTATAATAAAAAATTCAGTTAAATGATCTTTTAATGAATCAAGTTCCAAGTATTTTAAATTTTGACAATGTTCCACAATATTTATTAATGATTCCTTTGTAAGTAACCATGGACAATCTAAATACTCTAAATTTTTCAGGTTTAACCAGTTTATGTATAAAAGTTTATCAGTCGAACTGGATGATAAATTTTTAAATTTGAGATATTTTAGTTTTATGCATGAATATAAAATATTACTGAGTACTTCTGAAGTAATTCTTTTAGAACAATTATAATCATTATATCTAGCCACAATATTTAAATATTCCAAATTAATAAGTTGATTAAATACTGGCAAATCTTGTTTAAATCTACAATAATCAAGATCAAGATAAACAAGTGTTATTTTTTCTGATATGTCTTGAATAATGTTGTTTAACATGCAGCCATTCAATGTTAAACTGTGTAGTTGTCTGAATTTTTTTAAATCCTAAAAAAGTAAAGAATTAATTTTAAATAATTTAAATTAACTTTGGTATATTTATTAACAATATTATTGTTTTTAATGAGTGATCAATAATTGTAGGTACATAAGACAAAAAATTACTTACGAAAAATATAAATTTTGAATTCAAGCTAGGAGACTTCTCAAAAAATAAATGAATTTTCTTAATTCCTTCTGGTAGACTATTGATTATTTCAACAGGAAAATTAGATGCAATACTATTTATTTGAAGGAATACTAGTTTATCCAATTGTGTAAAAGCATCAACAAAATCATTGATATTATAAATATTTGATAAATGTTTATTAACTTCAAATTCAAGTTTTGTTAAATTCTTGCAGTGTTCAACAACGATTGGCATGATACTTGAGTTGCAAACTTTTGAAAGAATCAATTCATTTAAATATTTACCACATCTCAATAATATTTCTTCTACATCTGATTGTGTCAACATTCGATTATCATATGCACGACGTATTGATAAACTACATTTGTATTTTTTAATATCATGCCAAGCTAATTTACTCGCATCTTTCCATGTAGAACAAACTATAGACATAGAAATTGTTAAATTAAAATAAAATAATAATAATAATAAATATAAATATTACATTAATATTGATAAAATTTCATTTTAAAAATTACCTTTTTCCATGGTCATTATGTCATATACTGGTAACCGTATGAATATTTCTGTTAATAATTCCAAACTAAAGAGGTTAAGATCAGCTTTTTTGTCATCAGCATCATACAAAAGATGTTGTTTCTCTTGAATACCACATCTCTTTCTTGAACTCATCATGAGTAAATACTGATAATAATAAATATACCAGCTTTACCTATT
Source organism: Lysiphlebus fabarum (assembly GCA_011426435.1). Lineage (NCBI taxonomy): Eukaryota > Metazoa > Arthropoda > Insecta > Hymenoptera > Braconidae > Lysiphlebus > Lysiphlebus fabarum. The sequence goes on from WSYQ01001234.1 coordinate 139,137, forward strand.
ATTGAAGTGCACTTGTTGAGACTGTCATATAAAGGAATAAATTATTTTTATAACTATAATATCGCATCAATACCATAATTTCATATTAACTAATTCAACTAATTATAAAATTTTTAATCATATATCTATCGATAAATTTACAAAATTATTAATCATTCAATATTTCAATTAAGAACCAGCTTATTCTGACTGATTTTTTCTTTTAAGGTTAAATTTTTTCCTACCTGTTAATCACTGTTAATCGTGGATTCGTGGAGGTCTACAAGTAGGGTAAACTCCTGAGTTAGAGAGTATATGTAAGCTGGGTAGCTATTCTTGACTCGATTATCCGCAAGTTATCCCGAGCGACTGCAGGGTTGTTAATGTATAAAACATAATGTTTTAAACTATGTTTTAAACTATGTTTAAAACATAGTTTAAAACATCCTTAGTTTTATCCATTTGTATAAAACGTTGCCATCTAGTGGCGAAATTGGGAACTGCCACCAAAACAAACAAACGAACCTAAATAAATTTGTTGTTATTAATATGTTTTTTTTTAAATATATGATCATCAAATTTGTTCATAAATAAATGATATAAATATTATGTTTATAAATTTTATAAACTTGTTATTATTAATGTTTATTAAATAAACAACAATTGTTTGACAGGTTAGGAGTGTAAGTATAGTCGGTAAGAGGGAAAGTTTGAGCCTACGAGAGATCAGGTGGGTTTAATCCGTTTTATCCGTTTTATCCTGTTTTAAACGTTTTAAACGTTTTATCCATGGATAATTGTAAACAACTCAAAAACCCTCCATTTTAACAACCCTGGAAGAGACTATATAGACGGAATAACATGAAAGTAATTTAGTCGTTTGATGTAAACCATCGAGAAGGATACAAATTAAGCCAAAAATCAGGTTGAATTTTCATGTTTTGCGACAAAAAAGTTATCCCAGTCACTCGGGATAACTAGCGGATATAATTAAGTCAAGAATAGCTACCCTGGACTCAAGGCCTTAACCATTATAAAAATTTCATTGAGTCCAAATATGTTTAAATTTTACAATTTTTTTAATTTTTTTTTTTTTTAATTTTTTAAAAAAGTGCCACCTTGAATAAATCGGGATATCTTACATTTTCAAAACTATTTTTGCGCCAAAGATGTTTACACATAATCAACCCGCGAGTCTAAAATGGCTCACAAATTTTTTTTTTTAATATATTATCATTGCAAATGGTTGATCCTCCAGGTAAAAATCTAACGCATTCTCTCCGCTATTACCCTTGTATTTGATCTATGAATAATTTTATTACGCTGTTTACTTTTGATTCATTTTATTTATTATTATTTATCTAATTTCTTTTTCATTTTATTCAATATTTAGCTCGTTTTTCACCAAAGAACAAATACTCCAGAGAAATAATTACATTTATAATATTCAACCTTTATATCATAAAAAATTAAATATTTTAAATTATTTATTTTTTGTTACAATTTTAATAATTCTATTTTTATTAAAATAATATATTTAATCGTTAAATTTTTTTTTAAATTATCATTATTAATGATAATTTAAAGCTGAAATGTATTAAAATGTTGAAAGATAAAGTTAATTAAAATTAATTGCTGGTATTGATGCATCAAAAGTACCACGAACAATTTTACATGATTTTACATTATAGGATAAGACCAAAACAATTTGGTAACGAAAGTATGTAGCTAAGGAATTTACTTTGTATTGAAAGATTAAAATATAAAATTACTTTATAATAAGATTGTGGTATTCATGTACCAATAATTTAACAAATATTATTGTTGAATAATTATTGATTTGACATATGTATAGGTTTGGATAATTGAGTATTAATTCTAATTGAACATGTGGTACAATTAATTTAACTGATGTGCTAGATGATATTGAAGTTTAATTAATTGGTATATTATAAATTAATTATTAAAGTCGTAAAATAACAATGAATATATTTTTTTCAATATTACAAAAATAATATTACAAAAATAATTCATATGATACAATGAAATAGGCTTATTTTCAAAAGAAAATAAAAAAAATTGTGTATATTATTTAATTTTAAGTGTTTTTAAACTTTATAATGATAATTTTAATGTTTTTATAAAAAAAAATATGCACTGATAATATTATAAAATGACTTATTATAATAATAACAATTAAATTTCAATTTTTTGATAAATAATTTTCATTTACTAATAAAAATAATAAAAATTGACACATTTTTTTTTTAATCATAATCATAATCATAAATATAAATTTATTAAGTACATGTAATTATTAATTTATAAATACTTTTACTATGTAATTAAACGCACTTGAAAAATATAATCATCAATAAAATTAATATTAATGAAAATAAAAAGTAATCAATTTAAAATATGTGTTTTATAAATTATTACTCGCTCAAAGATATTGGAAATATAACAAATAATAATATGTTGTTTATAAATTTAATATAATATAAAAAGAAAAATAATGATATTATATTATATTTGTTTATATCATTATTTGTTTATAATGATATTATTTAAATTTGTTTGGTAATTTATGATTAAGTAATTCTTGCAATAATAATAAAATTTATATAATAGCCATGAAGGTTAAATTACTACCAAGACAAGAAATACATTTGCTAATTTTCATAATGTTAAATTTATTGATATTTTCCAAATAAACGAGAAAAACGTATAACTGCCTAACATTTTTCACTAGTATTTTTAGACCATGTAAACCTGTAATTATCAAGGCCAGGAAGTTTGTCGGAATTTTTGAATTTATTTGAATCTAATATTATTACTAATTAAATATACTCAAAAAATATAAAAAAATTTTTACTCAATTTATCATTTGTTGTTATATTTCACCAATATCTTTAATAATTAATAATTTATAAATCAATAGAAAAAACTTGTTATAAAGTAGTGGTTATATAAAATAAGACAAAATTTAAATATTTTTAATTAAAACAAAAAGTATTTTATTAACATATTACATATATTATTACAAATATTATTAGAAAAAAGTTGACATTTCTATGAAACACCTAATGTTTATTGATGTGTAAACATTTTTGAGCGCGAGTCGGGTATGGAGTAAAAAGAAAAAAAAATTTTCTTCTTGCGCCAAAGATGTTTACACATAAAATGATTAAACCGTGAGTCTAAAATGGCTTACAAATTTTTTTTATGTTTTTATCATAATCAATAGTATCCTGGAAAATATCCCGTGTATTATTGTCATAAAAATTATAATTGTTCTTTCTTATTACCCACGATTCAACGGTCACTCTTAATTCTATTTTCAACCAATCAGATGTAGTAAATGGCAAAGGTACTTCATGTCGACATGGATTAACAAACATTTTTAAAATAATACCATTTTTACGATTTCTTGTTAGTATATCAGCATTCATAATAAGATGACTTGTGTAACAACCGATATTGCTGGACATAAGTATTTCAAGATTTGGACAATTATTTATAACTTGAATAATACCATTACAACCGACACCAGGACAATTATCACAACCAAAAACTTTTAATCCTTTTAATTTGGATAAAAATCTGTTTGAAATATAATCATTGCTAGCAACATTTAAAACTTCTAAATTTTCAAAGGTGGTTACAGCATCAAGACCTTCTTCATTTATATTGTTGCAACCTCTAATATTTAAATATTTTAGTTTTTTACATTTATCAGCAATAGCAATAATAGCATCATTATTAATATATTCATTGAAAGACAAATTTAAATGTTCAAGATATTGCAATTTTGATAAATCAGAAAAGTCCCGAGGATTGTCGGAATAACCATAATAAGGTGGATAATTCAAAATGACAAAAGAATTGAAATATACGCGAGTCCTGCTGATATCCAAGTGTTTCAGTTTTTTACAATTATTTGTAATTGCAAAAAATGATTCTCTACAAATATTTACATGATTCAATTTTAAATATTCAAGATTTTCTAATGTTGTTAATTTTTTTATAATATTTAAATTTTTATTTTCTGTATCTTCATTAAATTCTTCGTCGGGTCTTTCTTCAAAACGAATATCTAAATAATCTATATTTTTGCAATATTTTGTGATATTTTTTGCCAATACTGGACTGGTAACCCAAGTAACATTAAAATGTACTAAATTTTTAAGGTTTTCCCAGTTTACAGATTGAATTTCATGCATGCCAAGAATTAAATTTTCTGGTACATTAAAATATTTTAAATTTTTGCATGTATTACAAATACTGGGAATTACAACATTTTTAATAAATTCTCCATTAATTGTTAATAAACCCATCAAAGGATGAAACATATCAATATGTTCTAAATTCACAAGCTGATTGAAATTCAATGATTGGTATTCCAACACTTGAGAATCATGAAGATCCAAATAAATAAGTGTTTTTTTTTCTAATATTTCTCGAATAATATAATCGAGAAGGAAACCACTCATTGTTAAACTGTGAAGATTCTTGAATTTTTTAAAAGTCTGAAAAAGAATAAAATAATAAGTATATAAAACATTCAAATACGTATAAGTTTATATTTTATAAATTAAATACATATAATATCTTACCATTGAATGAGTAACCACACGATTACTGAAGTATAAATGAATTTCATTCATATTTTCCGGAAGATTGTTAATTATTTCAAGTGGAAATTTACGAGTAGCATATTTTTCATTTACTTTTATTTTAATATAAAGTAATTTATCGAGTTGAGTAAAAGCTTCAGCATAATGATTGTAATTTGTAAATGTCAAATCATTTTCCAATTCAAATTCAAATCTTATCAAGTTTTTGCATTGATGACTTACATTAAACATGATATTTGAGTAGTATATACTTGAAAAACTCAAATCTTTCAGATAAGCACCACAGTATGTTAGTAGGTTCTTAACATATGACTGTGTTTGATGATCAATTGGCTTATCAAGTTTATATTTTTTAACATCGTAAAAAGCCAATTTACAAGCTTCTTCCCATTTAGGACAGACTGAAATTGTAAAGATTAATTATAAAACTTATATATGCTTAATTAAAAAATTAACTTATGTACATACATTATGTATATTATTGAAAAAAAATTAAAAATAATTTATATAATTATATAATTACCTTCGATCATGGCTATCCTTTCTGGAATCGGTAGTAACATGAAAATTTTTGCCAATGAATCATAATCGAGACAACTGATCTTATCAACTTTCTCACCAATATTATCAGTGGTTTGTCTTTTCATGTCATAGTTATTAAACATATCCATTTCATATACCATGATTGCAAATTCTGAAATAACAAAAGAAATAACATATAATATATCATATATGCATATAATGTCTTGGTTAAATATTTATTTACTTATACATGATTTTTTTTGCAAGTCAAATTATCACTAAAAACAACTAAATCTTATTATCAAGAGGCACGGTAGTATGAGAAAGGAAATATACAGGAAATATACACACATGTATATGTGTGTGTAAGAGTAACTACCGTGCCTTATTATACACGACACATTGGTGACCCTTTCCGTCCCCAATTGTTTAAGATTCTATTGAAAAATGATGGAATTAATTAAAAAATATGGGGTCTGGTAATGATCCCATAACTCGATGTCAAGCTTTTTTTAAAAAAAAAAATCAGATTTTTTAGTAAAATATTTTTTTTTTAATTGAACAATTAAGGTTGTTTCCCAAAACCAAGGTCGAATTAATATTTGTGCTGCTACTGATTGAAATATTGACTACTGTCACTATATACTAATATACACTAATACTATGCTAGTACTCAAAATTTACATCGTGAAACACTGCTATTTCACACTATAAAAAAAATCCTATTGTATGTTTGTGTATGTCCGTATCTGTGTGTTGATTCCCCTTTCCGCTAGAGAAAAATAACGAAGGAGAGAGAAACAGTGATGCCGAAGTATGAGTCCCCCACGCGCGCAAACCATAAAAAACAATAAATTACTGTTTTTAAAACTTGAATAATTATTAAACGAAACAGACGAAATGAAAAAAATTTATATCAAAAAATTTTTCGTTCTTAGGACTATAAACTGTTAAAATTTGAACGTTTTCTGGTGCGTTTTAAAAAAGTTATTAATAAAAATACATAAAAATATGAGGTAACACCTATACCTTGTGTGTTAAAGTTGTCAACTTTGACAGTAAATATCTCAAAAAAAATACCCAAGAAAAAATTTAAAAAAATTGACAATGTAGATAATTATTTCATTAAAAAAATAAGACCAAAACAAAAAAAATCTGGTGCGATTTCAGATCTCCGAAAACAACCTTAAACTAACAGTTTTTTTCTTTTTTCTCTGTTAGTCTGTTGCTTATTTCTGTTGGCTGCCTTGCAGAGTTGACATATGAATCGATATGAATATACGACTATTGTGCAATATTGTGTCATGAAAATAAATGATACACCGGTAAAATACTTATAAATGAATATTAAACTTAATGATGTATAAGTTGTGTTTGATATAAAAAAAAACTTTAAAAAAAGATGTGATATCTAACAAAAAACAAAAAAACAAGTATTTTGTACAAAAAAAAAGCGTCAAGTATTCGAAATTGTAGTCAATTTGTAATGTAACTTGTTTTGTCATTAATTAATTTTTTGATATAAAAAAAAATATGATACAATAAAAAATCAACGAAGAAATTTTATTTTCGATACATGTAGTTAAATCTAAATTGTTGAAAAAAAATAAAATAAAAAAAAAAAAATTATACTTGGCCCCGCTATACATGAGATTGAATAATGTTGACTTAAAATATAATTTTTAATTTAGGAAAAAAATACGCGGGATCAAGTATAATTTTTTTTTTTCAACAATTTAGATTTAAACTAAATTTAACTACATGTATCGAAAATAAAATTTCTTCGTTGGTTTTGATTGTATCATATATTTTTTCATATTAAAAAATTAATTAATGGCAAAACAAGTTACATTACAAATTGACTACAATTTCGAATACTTGACGCTTCTTTTTATACAAAATACTTGTTTTTTGTTTTTTCTTAGATATGTATAACATTGAAAAATCAAGAGGCACTGTAGTACCTCGAGTCAAGTTTGAGAAAGGAAATATATATGTGTGTGTAAGAGTAACTACCGTGCCTTATTATACATCAAATATTTTGCCCCCTTCCGTCTCCAATTTTTAGAAATTTAATTAAAATATGATGGATTTAATTAAAAAATATGAGGCTTTGTAATGATCCCATAAATCGATGTCTAGCTTTTTTTTTAAAAAAAATCAGATTTT